>JAODAL010014859.1:0-85931 GCA_025379985.1 Phyllomedusa bahiana | reverse complement strand
ATTCCAAACAAGACACCTCCTTCTAAAAGACTGCTTACCCATTCTCTCCTCTAGCACAGTCTGTGCCCCCATAAACCCCTTTACACAATGGTTGCCCCATTCTACCTTTTTCCCCAACTGCCCCCATCAAATTGTCTTCTTTCTCAAACACAGACTGCACCACATTCAGTCTAACATTCTTACTTCCTTATTCTTACTTCAAAAACTTGTCTGCCTCTATGACAAGGCTTTTTTGGGCAGCTGCCTTTTTAACATGACGTATTTTCCTTTGGAAAGAGTCCTCAATTTTCCCCCTACACACGCACACGTTTTTCTTGATTGTGCGAGATCACGAAAAAAAATGTTTTGGCAATGGTTTTTTGTAGTCAGCCTTGACCTAAACACTCCACAATTTGTTTCTTTTCTCAGCAGCCGCACTCCTTTTTTTTTTCCCCATTTTGGTTGAAAATTGGGCTCTAAAAATTGGGACAGCCCTTAAGTAGTTTTGCCTTTAATTGGACACACCCCCCAAACAATTAGCACAGGGTCGCAAATGTTTCGGGATATAAAGAGCCCGACAACTCACCATCAATGATTTAACTAAAAAAAATTCTTACCTTATTACTCCTAAACACTTTTTGCATAATAATTTGGAACACAGTGTAGAAAGAACTTCTTTCTATTCTTTATATGTGACTAATGACAAACATTCACAGCTCCCTATTTGCCTCTAGGGAACCCCCACATGCATCACAGTGCTCCCCATTTGACTGCAGTGCACCCCCACATGATTAAGAAGCATCCCAAATATCCCAATTTTCTGCCAGTGCATTCCTCACCACTGATAACCATCGCCAAGCTCCTCATCTATATCTACTACACTGGTCTCCATGGCTTCCTTTATCAAAGGCTGCTGTCTATGACCATTATCCCTCAAAGATTGCTTCCCATAGCCCCCTCTTTCACAGACTGCTTCTTATTTCCTTACTCTTTTTTTATTCAGCCTTACATGCCCATTTATTCTCAAACACAGACAGCCTGCTCTTTTTTAAAAAGACGCTACCACTCTCCCTGCACATCGTGCCCCCCTAAACACCTTTTTACGGGGGGCCCCCTTCTACCTTTTTCCTCCTGTCCAGTATACGTCTCTTTCTCAAACACAGACGCACCCATTTTCTAACACTTTCCCTTCCTATCCCTTTTTCACAGACCAAGTGCCCCCATGCCCTCACTTTTCCCACACAGATTGCTCCACTATTTTCCTGTTTTCTCTTTATACCCTTTCCTTTTGCACACAGCCTGCTCCCCAATGCAATTCTTTCTCAAGCAAAAATTATTCCACTCTTTCTCTTTTTACACTCTTACAAACAAGTAGGCTACTATGCCCTCATTTCTCATGCACAGATTGTCCCAATGTCCCCTTTTTTCCACAGATCATGTTTCCCCATTTTCCCCCCTTTAACAACAAAGACCCCCCATGCCCTCTTCTTAAAATGGCCCATTCCTTCATGCCTCTTTTTTGTTACACAAAATGTTCACCACATCCCATTTTTCATACAGACTGCTCCCCAATCTTTCCTCCTTTATCACAGTCTGACCCCCTTTTTCTCACAAAGTCTGCTCCTCTTGTCTCTCTCTTTCTCAAACAGTCTGATTCCTGTTGTTCCCTTTTGTCTCATGAATTCTACTCTCTCATTTTCCTCTCATTTCTCACACAGCCTGCTCCCCATGTTACCCTCTTTTCCATATACTCTGCTTCCTAGTGCCCCCTCTTTCTCACACACTCTAATTCCCCATGCCCCCTCTTCCTCACACGCAGGCTATTTCCTCATGTCCCCCATTATAGTGTTAAGGTCCATCATGCTATATGTTTGAATACCTGCTAAGGCTATTCAAATGGTGAATGCAAAAACATAATGTGAATGGGACCTTACAGATGTTTATTCAAATTTAAACAAGTCATTCAACAGTTTTTTTAATCCACAGACTGGTGCCAACAACAAGTTCTTTTAAACTCAGCGCCGACATGACTATTATTCATTATCTACAGCATACTGGAGATGTCAGAAGTAGAGATGTCAGGTTTTTTTTAGAATATAAAACAGAAAAACAATTCTTTTTACCTAGATATTCTTCCTTCTTTTCCAATTTTATCTTTCATCTCCCTTTCTAAAATCCGGCAAGTAGTAGCGAAGGCTGCAAACTAGAAACAACTAGTGAATCACTTTTATTGAACATTAAGATTGGTCACACTTTGCTTATCTTACACATTTAGCTGGGTTAGACCAGAAGCCAGCTGCGTCCGTTTCGATTCTTCTGACACGTTCTTCGGCGATTAGTCTATAGGACAAGAGTCTCCTCTCTGTCCACACTTTGTGTGACAAGTATGATCTAGGCGCATAGAGGCCAGTTCTAAATAGGTTTAAAGAAGTAGAATGCACCTGACTTTATGAATCTGTTCTATAGCGGGTCATACATTCAGCGCTTTCTAGTTTCAAAAAGACAACTCAGGCTCAGGTTGACCACTTTTGACTTGGTCTGGCAGTTCCAGCAGTAATGCGCCCAGTTTTGCCGTGCCCCAGTCATAAATGTGTAGAATCATACGGTTGTGGTGTGACACACCGCCAGAACGCTCCCGATCTCAGACGCATTACAAATAGAGATGGGCGAATTGATTCTAACGAAGTGGATTCGTTTAGAATTTCAGGAAAACTTTGGTTCTGAACGAAGTCGAAGTTTGGGGTACTTCGGGTGAATGAAGTGTGCTTTTGATTGATAAAATGGCTGCGAGCACATGGCATTACATGGGGCAAAGCACTATTGGAGGAAGAATGGCAAAGCCTACATTATAATTGCAGAGATCAAGCCAATAAAGAGCCCGGGCGGGATTCTGTGACTCACCGCACAAATATAAGTCCAGGCACGACGCTGGGAGCTCATACTCCTCTCACTGTACTGATTAGGGAAGGTGCTGCCGCGGCTGCTTGTAATAGCTCTTACTGAAGAACTGATTTTTATACAGCGATTTTTGGGGGGTGTCACAGCTTGTCTCAGAGACTGCTTCTCTTTAAAGTTCTATTCTGATTTTGTGGGGTATTGGATCTGAAGTCCAGTGTGAGTCCAATGCAGCTGCATATACATTTAATGCTATCTGCTCACAGCACATTGAATATCCAAGGGGGATCAAGCCTTTTCCTGTTGTATTCTTTAAAGAAACAGCGTTTTTTACAATACAAATACCACTTCATTTTTGGCTGCTCAATTCTTTTGCGCAATTTACATCCAGGGTAGAGATGGGCGAATTGATTCTAACGAAGTGGAATTCGTTTAGAATTTCAGGAAAACTTCGGTTCGGACCGAAGTCGAACTTTGGGGTACTTCGGGTGAACCCAAAGTGTGTTTTTGATTGATAAAATGGCTGCAAGCACATGGCGCTACATGGGGCAAAGCACTCTGGGAGGAAGAAGTGCATAGCCTGCATACATGTGCAGAGGTGAAGCCAATCAGAGACCGGCGGGATTCTGTGACGTCACCGCACTATATAAGTCCGGGCGCGACGCCGGGAGCTCACACTCCTCTCACTGTGCTCATCAGGGAAGGTGCTGCCGCGGCTGATAGCATCTTACTGAAGAATTGATTTTTATATAGCGATTTCTGTCGGGTGTCTCAGCTTGACTCAGAGACTGTTCTCTTAATGTTCTATTTCTAATTTTTTGGGGTATTGGATCTGAAATCCAGTGTGTGTCCACTGCAGCTGCATATACATTCAATATCCAAGTGGGATCTAAGCCAGTTCCTGTTGTATTCATTTAAAGAAACAGCGTTTTTACAATATAAATACCACTTCATTTTTGGCTGCTCAATTCTATTGCGCAATTTACATCCAGGGGTTAATTAAGCGTTGTTTTGCTGGTCAGCTGACCCCAAGAAACCGTCATTTTCAACGCCAAAATATATAAATTTTTCCTGTAGCCTAATTCACAAGCAAAGGTTAATTACAACTGTATCTCTTGTTGTGTGGCGTAGAAAACACGCAATTGTAACATGCTACAAAGCTACTAGTTTGTGCGGCTCAATTCTATTGCGCAATTTACATCCAGAGGTAATTAAGCGTTGTTTTGCTGGTCTTCTGAAAAAAATAAACCGTCTTTTTCAACGCCAAAATATATACATTTTTCCTGTAGCCTTATTCATGTCCGAAGGTTAATTAAGCCTGTTTGTGCTTTTACATTTAGTAAAACACACAGTGTTTTTAAACGACACATACAAGTAAATTTTCCTGGCCATTTGTGGAGCGCAATTTATATCCAAGGGTTACCCAAGCCTGTTACTGGGTTCATTTGGAGTCAAAAACAGGGTGTATATTTATCATATACAGATATCATCATCAAACATGTTTTGTATATTTTAGAACAAACAGTAATGTCAGACAGAGAGGTGGCAGGCTCTGCACCTGCGAGTGGCAGTGGCACAAACATTCCTGGAACAGGCCCAGGTCGCAGCACAGCAAGGGGACGTCGCAGCAGGGGTCACTCGGTGAGGGCCACAACTGCCGCTGTCATCTAGCGGCCGTGTGTTGTTCACAACCCAAGGGTTCTTGATTGGTTGACTAGGTCATCCTCTTCCCCCAGATGACATCTGACAACCCCAGCCAAGAGTCGGTGGGAACCTCAGACACAACCATTAGTTGGCATGGCCCGGGAGCGGGTCAGCGGCCCTCACCTGTCCTCAGCCCGCCTCTGTACCATCCGGTTCCCTCAGCCAGAGATCTACTATGTTGTCTGGGCTCAGCGCCACTATATAGTGAGGATGAACAATTTGGGGAGGGCAGTCACAGCTATTTGCAGCGAAGAAATGGGGCCAAAAAGCCGCTTCTTGCAGTGGGGCGCAAAGTATAGATGGAGATGGCATGGGGTCATGTTGTGAGAGGTCAGCCCGCATCCCAAAGCCCGGGTGAGAGGACAGCAGGGGAGATGAAACACAAAAGATGATAGTAGCCACCGCACTTGGACCCGGGGTAGGAAAGGGGTTCATCATCGTCAGAAAAGGGGGGGCTCACTTGCCGTCAGGCACATGCAGCCAGCAATGGGTCTTTTGGGCCGTGAGTCAGCAGAAGCACATTTTGGGAGGTCGGGACCAACCCCGCCAGGGGGAAAAAAAACCCCTTCGCGGGCCCCAAGAAAGTAGCGCACAGGGTCAGCGGGGCAGCGGCGTAAGTCCCCATGGGGGCGTTGGCGGTAAAATCCATCCCGGCGGTTGGGCAGTTCTTTGCAAGAACACCGGGGGGGCCGAATATGGGTATATGTAGAACGTGGGCAAAAGTAAAGCGGCCAGGGCAAACTTGACCCCAAAACGGCCCTGCGTCAACAATGCACCCAAACCATCCGTGGCCGGGGAAAACGGGGCTCAGAGGGGTCCATCCGCCCCCGCAGAACAGCCAGCAGCGCCCAGGGGCACACTGCCATGCACCCATCAAGGCCCACCACCCTGCAAAAGGGGACTTTTTTTTCTTTGAATCATCCCCGGGCCAGATGCTCCTGCTCCCACTACCATGGCGCCACAGTCTTTTTTCAGCCGGGCGATTGAAAAGACAACAGTACGTCCAACCACCAAAGGGTGCAGCGCGCCGTGCTCCTGTCCAAGTTGTTGGTACTGCAGTCCCCCCCTTTAAAATGGGGGACTCTGCCCGTTCAAAACTAATGGCTTGTGCCGAGCCGAGTGGAGATTTCCAACCCTAATTTCTTTTCAAAAAGACAGTAAAAACATTTCATAAATATTAGAACAGAAGTGGGCCAGTCCTTGACTTATTGGTTTTTGTCCAAGGTGCACGGCAGCGCGGAGTCGGAGCTGTAACTATGGTCAGGGCCAGTACATGTCCTTTACGGCCCACGGGTGAATGGTTCCCCCCGGGCACCCCAAACAACTGGACAGGGACGCCGTTTTCTCCTCCAATTGTCAAACGCGGTTTCCTGCCCAATGTCCGCCTCCCCTCCTCCACCACCACCATCCAGCCTCCAAAAGACTGCTCCATCATACCACATGTGTGGGGCACAGCGTGTCACCATTTTCTACACCTGCTTCCCTCGCGAACAAGTCACACAGGGGAGAAACGCCCCACGTCATGCAGCAAGAAACGATTTTGGTTTTCTCCAGCCAACTGCAAATCGGAACCATGGGGGACAGGCAATGGGGTAAACATGGTTCCGCGCTGCACGAGGGGAATGGCCAGGGGCGCCCTGCAGGGCATGGGTTAAATCGTTTTGGAAAAGGTTTCCGAGTCTTCCACCGATTTCAGAAGATTCTGAAAAGGGCCGGGAAACTGGCATGCACTTCATCCATTCCTAAAAACCAGGAACCCCTCCTCGATTGCAGCGGTAGAACAGCCCCCCCAACACACTCTGATATGCATTTTTCCCACCCGTTGGAATCCACCTGCACATTTTGGGCCCCGACTGTAAGAACAGAGAAAGGCCATTAACGATTTTTGATTTTCCGGGGGGACAGGAAACTCCCCCCGGTAACTTTGATGTCCCTGGCAAAACTCATGGTACACCTCCATTTTTAGGCCATTTAGGGGGCCCTTATTTGTCAGTCCCAGGGCTACGGGATGAATAACTCTTTTACCTTCATGTCCTTGAACGATGCTGAAAAACTGTCTGGGCGGGGGCTGGAGACGTGGCGACACACTCGCGCCACATGATCCGGTGGGGGGGCTGAAAAAGGAGGAGGAGAAGGAGGAGACATTGGAGCGAAGCATTTTCTGTAAATGAGTGGATTTTCTACCCAGGGGACAAAGAGGAGGGGCAGGAGCAGCTGGGGGAGGTAATGGGGAAAGAGGGGACGAGGCAGATGACCCGAAGCACCGGGTATTAACAGTGGGGCAGAGGGAGGGACCCCTCGAGTCACTGGCAGATGGCCCGCGCAGCTGATTTTTCCTGGGTAGTGACAGCTGAAAAGCAGAGGGATGACTTTTGGGGCTCCACCCCATTGGACTCTACAAAACCCGGGCCAAAATGGGAGTCTTTTTCCCCCATTGGAGGGAGGCAAACTCAAATACAAGGGGAAAACCTCCGTAGTCATTGGCCCCGCCTATGGCGCATCGTCCCTCCTCTGAAGGTCTGACCGGGGGTTCTTTTAGCGCTCACTACACTGCCGCGGGTGCTGGGGAAGGGGGGGGGGTCGGACAGTACCACTCCATCACAGCAACCAAAATCTGGAGTCACGATGACAGCTTCCTTCACCCGCCAGTGGGGGCATCGCCAGCAGCGCAGAGCGGACCCGAGCAACCCCGAACCAACAGGGGGTGGGCCACTTGGACACACTCTTCCACCCCAGTTGAAATCCGCTGGACTACTGGCACCAAACTGGATGTTTCCCAACTTGCCGAGTTTGCAGTGGAACTCCCTGCCCGGCCAGTAGTGGGCATCAGGCGGGGGTTCGTGCGGCGGGGGGCCCTCGTTACCCCCCAAAGGAAACCCGCTTGTCCACGGGAAATGGGGAACGACTGACCCTTTTCAAATGAATAGGGGTGGGTCGCCGGATTTTCCCCACACCAATGCCCTTTGGCGTCAGACACACACCATACGCTCACCCAAACGTGGAAAAAGAGCTGGGTTCAAACTACCCGCCTCCCACTATTTTGATGCCGCCACCTGCCTGATGCCCCAACATCTCTGACAGTTTTTTCCCCTCGCCACCAACCACTTTACCCGGGACACATTTCCACCCACCTCCCCCACCGTCTTGTGCCCCCTGCTGACCTCAGCGCCTTGGGTGCGCTGTACCTCCACACTGGCATTGTGCCATTCTCTGACCTCATGCTGCTGCCGCCGTCACCTCCACTCTCTGGATTGTGCCACTCTGTGGCCTACCCCTTTTTTTTGAAACCCCCAGAATTGTTTTGGGGCCAAATGTCTGACCTCAATCTGCTGCCGCCATCCCCCTCCACTCTCTTTTCATTGTCCCCACCTGGGGCCCCTACTCCTTTTTTTTGCCACCCCAGAATGTGATTTTTGCCACTGTCTGCCTCATGCTGCTGCGGTGGCTGCTGCCGTAACTAAAAAAACTGTCTTTGTGCCACTCTTGGGCCTTTCCTGTTTTTGCCACCTACAGAAGGTCTTGGGCCCCACTGCTGACCTTATCTGCGCCCCGTCAAATCCACTCTCTTCTTGTCCACCTGTGGCCTCCCTCCTGTTTTTGCCCACCTCCAGAATTTGATTGTCCCACGGGTCTGCCCCTCATGCTGCTGCTTTGGGCTGCTCCCCGGCCCTAGAAATTTGTGTCATTGTGCCACTCTGTGGCCTATTCATTTTTTTTGCCACCTCCAGAATGTCTTTGGCGCCACCCTCGCCCCTCATGTTTGCTGCCGGCCGTCACCTCCACTCCGGGTCTTTTGGCCACTTTTGTGGCCTACCCCTTTTTTTTGCCACCCCCCAAAAAATGGGGATTGTGCCACTGCTGCCCTTTTAAATGCTTTTTGCCGCCATCACCTCCATCTCGCTTTGTGCCACTCTGGGGCCTACTCCTTTTTTTTGCCCCCTCCAAATGTGTTTTGTCCCACGGTCTTGATCTCATGAGGCTGCTGGGGCTGTTTCCGTAACAAAAAAAACACTGTCTTTTTGGGCCACTCTGTCCTTTTCCCCCGGGTTTTGCCCCCTACACAATGTCTTTTTGGGGCCACGGGTCTAAACCCATGCGGGCTCCCGGGCCGTCGACCCCAAACTCTCTGTCATTGGCCACCCCTGTGGCCTACTCCTGTTTTTCCACCTCCAGAAGGGTGATTGTTCCCCCCCCTGTCTGACCTAAAGGCTGCTGGTGGGTTTGCTCCCCGGACCTAGAAAAACCTGTGCCCTTTTGGGGCCACTCTGTGGCCAAATTCCTTTTTTTTTGCCCCTCCAGAATGTCATTGCCCCAAACTCCCCTGCCCCTAAAGCTGCTACCCCGTCACCCTCCACCTTTTCCATTGTCCACTCGGGGCCAAACCCTTTTTTTTGGGCCACCTCCAGAATGTAAAAGTGCCACTGTCTGCCCTCATGCTGCTGCTGTGGCTGCTGCCCTTTACCTAAAACACTGTCCCCCATTGTGCCACTCTGTGGCCAATTTCCTTTTTTTTTGCCCCCCTCCAGAATTTAAATTGTGCCACTGTCTGACCTCTTTGCGCTGCCCCCCGTCACCCCCCACTCTCTGCCCTTTGTGCCACCTGTTGCCTACCCCCTTTTTTACAACCCTCCAAAAATCATTGTCCAAACCTCTGACCTCATCCGCGGGGGGCGCTGCCGTCACCCCCACCCTGTCACTGATGATGCCATCTGAGCCCCCCAGCCTTTTTTTTTTTCTAGCTGCCCGCTCCCCATGCCCTTTACCCGGTTTACTTTCCCCCGCTTGATTTTTTTGGGGCCCAGTTTTCCCCCCGAAAGTGCCCAGGGAAGTTTATGGAAGCGTTTTCTAAGAGCGGGGGCAGTAAATGTGCGTTTCAACAAAAACCCAAAAACATTGTAGAAAACCAAAACCCAACCTCCCTCCATATTTAAGCAGGGCCAAAACTTCAAAAAACACCCTGCAGGCCCTGGGCAGCCTGAAATAGCTTTTTTTTTAACGTGATTCGTCCCGAATTTTTTTCGGAAACGAAGTTTTTTTTTTGGTGGGGAAAATCACCCAAAGGGGACCCAAAACCAAATTTTCGAGAAATTCCCCCATCTCAAATTTTAAAAAAAGTCAGGGGGGGCGCCACTTGATCGCCCAAATTTTGGGGAGTGCACCTGATTATTAATCAAGAACGGGGCTGCGCCATTTTTTGGGCCCCAAAAGGGGGCCAATACTGGGCACCCCTTTTAAACATATATGTCCCCCAAAGAACCATTTTTCCCTGGGGACCCCAAATTTTGGGCCCCCCGGGGGGTGGGGGGTTTTTTTTTTTAAATGTCCTGTATAGGTTGCACCATGGGGGAAAACGGGAAAGGGTAAAAACATGATTAAATTTACAATCAGGAGCCCTTTTCCTCACTACACTCCCCTTCTCTTTCTCCATTGGTTGAATACTGTCCTAACTCCTCCCCCCTTTTTTTCCCCGATCGTATTCCCCCTCGGGTACCCAACCCCCTTCCATTTTTTCCCCACCTGGTGCCCCTTTAGTGCCCAACTCCTATCAGCTGAGCCCACCTCTGCACCCTTTCGTTGAGTTCCAGCTGTTTTCCCATAAGCCTTTTAGAATATTTCAATTTTTTTTTACGAAAAGGGGCTTTTAAATCTCCACACAACAACAGGTATTTCCCCCCCAATAAATTTACTTCCCCCCCTTTTTAAACCTTACAATAAATTATGAAAAAGCTAAAGGGTTTTTTCCTCTTCACAATTTCAAACTTCTATGTTTTGTTACGCCCCAAAAAGGGGGGTTTTTTTCCCCCTGTTTTTGTTTAAAACATTTCAACAAAAACAGGTTCAAATTGCACATGGACTTTTAATTTAAATTTCTTTTAGAAAAAAAATTTTTTCCCCTTTTGTCATCACAAGTTTTTTTGATATTAGTGGCAGCCCCTTTTTTAAAAAAAGGGGTTTTTTTCAAAACAAACCCAAGACAACCATAAAATGAAAAATCACCTCCAAAAACGGGAGATATCCTTCAAAAAACCCAAAAGGCAACTCGACCTCTGAGCCCAATTTTGCTTGTCAGTTTTTTTCATCTACATGCAGCTGTTTTGGCTTATTGCCCCTAATCAGTACAGAGTGAACTTGTAGAGGTGTTGAGCGCGACTCAAAAAAGGTGAGAAGCACAATGTTGATGTGTGGAGACTTAACACCTTTACACTCCACTAGCATTTAAATATTCTAGATAATTTCCCCTGCACGCAAAGATGTGAAGCACAGTAGCTCCCCTGTGGAACCGCCAAAAAACCAACCTTCATTCCCCACCCTAAATAAAAAAACTTGTTAGCCTATGACCCTATTGTGGTTTTAATGGAGATGACAGAGGATTAATAAACATAAAAGCACAAAAAGGGGGGTAACCCGGGTTAAAGGGCCTTTGTTTTACACCCTTATTTTTCTTTCGGATTGGGCCGTACAAACGTGCCGGGGTTTGCGCTGCAATACGGGGGGGCCAATCCGCGCTCGAAATTTCGGTAATCCACTGCCCCCTCATAGGAACATTGGGTCCGCGCCCCCCTCCCCGCTCGGGGAATCCGCCGCGGGGGGAGAAATGAAAATGCAAAATTATTTCGGGGCGTACGCGCCGTAAATTTAAGCAAATTTTCCCAAAGGGGGCCCGGGGGGCGGCGCCCCGCCGCACTCCCCCGCCCCCGTCCCGCCCCTTATTTTACCCGGAAATTTGGGGAGCTCAATACCCGGGTTTAAAAAATCCCCGGGAAAAAAGCCTGTGAACACGGGGGGGGCCTTAATGTACCAGTTGCAAAGCAGTTTATTAGGCAGGACATTCTATCTCACAATTGAGTTTAGGGTAATTGATTCATCCCCTCTACAAAAACTGAGGGGAGACCCTGAAAAAAAAGCTTAAAGAAAAAAAAAGTAAAAGGATAAATTTTAAATTTCAACACTGCAACCTCTGGTTTTTTAAATTTTGGGTTTCGTATTTGAAAAAATCATCCTTGTTTTTAAAACATTTTTTTAAAAGGGTTTTTTAAATTTTCTCTTTTTTTAATTTTTTCCTTTTAGACTCTTGAATGAAGGGAAACCGGAGTTGGGGGTTTTGGGTTTTCCCTTTTTTTTTATATAAGTTAAAAAATTTCTTTGTGATGTTGATTAAATAAAAAAGCAAGTTTTTTGTATATCGAACCGTACCTTAAGGGTATTTTTCACCCCCATGTCTTTTCGCGTAAAGTAAAGCCCCCATAGTCCCTCGTGTCTTTTGTGACTTGCGCTAATACGCTGTAAATCCTGCGGCATGGGGGGGCTGGCAGCCCGCCCCCATTTGACATTTATTTTCTTTTCAGCTCGTATTTCCCCCGCAAAACAATTTTAATGTCACTTATCTCCCAACGTGTACAATACGATCGTATTGTAGGAGCAGGGAGAGGGGCGGGAATCCAAAAACACTATTAATTTCCCGGGCCATTTTTCCCCCCCTTAAATTTAAAACGCAATACCCTAACTCTAATGGGTTCTGCTATGTAATTAGCAAATTCCCATTAGTATGTAATACATATTGGTCTATAAAATGCAGCCCTTTCCCCCCTCCCCATCTATGTGATTTTGTTGTCATAGAAATGGAGATCATTGATTCTCCTTTTTGTGTATTCTGTGCACCATAGAAGGATAGTTAGGGTTAATGAGGCGCTATAAATATTTGTATTTGAGTTATATTTTATTGATCCCTTAATTAATGTCTATATTCATTAAATTTTTGTATAACAGGGTTTAAAATTTTTAGCAAATAGAATTTTTTGGGGGGGCAGCATCGTTTTTTTTGATTTTTTTAAATGGATCGGCAACAACACTTGGGCTGAAACGTTGCAATTTGTGCTCACAAAAAGGAAAAAAAAAAAAAAAATACTCCTTTTTGAAAAATCCTGTTTTTTTTCCTTTCCCTTCAAGGGAAAAGTCCTTTAAAAAAAACATACCTAATGCCAGAATTGCTGTTTTTTTTACACTTTTACCTCTAAATTAAAAAAGGAATTTAAAAAAATTTAAAAAAAAATAAAGGGCCCCCATAGACTCCCTCAATGGAAAAAATAAAGAGGTTCTAGGTGACAGAATAAAGCAAAGCAAAACAAGTTTTTTTTTTTAGATTTCAAAAGCAAAAAAATAAAATAAAAACTATTTAAGTTTTGGGAAACCAAAAAAGATCTGCAATACAGCTAACCCTTTCCCCCTTTTTACATTACATTTTAAAATTTTTTAAAAAAAACCCAAAGAAAACAAACTAATTGGGTTTTTTTTTCCATCCTACTACAGAAATGGAAATTTTAAAAAGGTTTTTTCATACATTTTATGTAAATTTTTTAAAGGGCTGTTAAAAAGGAAAAATCACACAAGAAACCCTTTAAAATGGCTTTGTCAATAGAAACAACAAAGAAAATTGTGCTTTTGGGAGGAGAAGATGTAATGTAATGTAAATGTCAACCTAATTGCTTTCTTAATCTACCTGCTCAGGTTAGGTTTGGAGGCCTTCAAGTCCCCTTTTACTGGGCCTTTCCCACTGCCCAAAGGCAAAAAAAAGAAGTATGGTCACTACTTTGACTTTCGCTAGAGGGAGGGAAAAGGTGGTTGGTAGCTAAAGAAGCTTGCATACACAAGCAGGAGATAAGAACTGCTCTAACTGAAATGAAGCACAATCAGAACAGCAATGCATTTTTTTGATAGAAATTTTTTTACCTTTTTACTACATGTTTAAAGGAATCTGTACCAATTTTTTTTTTAAATTATTTAAAACAAGCCCCCGAACCCAAATTTTTTTTCCCCTCATGCGTTTTTTTTTTCCTGATTGTAGATTTCTCTATTCCGCGTCCCATAAATGAAATTTTGGGAAGATCTTTTTGCTTGCCCCTGCTTTAACAGCAACATGAGAAAAACTTTTTTGCAGCTTCATGAAAATAAATTCTTAAGACCGATTCCTTTTTTTCCATAAACTTGCATAGGAAGTTTTTCACAAGTGGAAAAGGGAGGGGGGGGGGGGAAAACTTGGGCATCCCCCTTTTTGACTGGTGAATTCTGTGTTAAACCGTACACAATGGTTTTCCCTTTCAGCTTGACCCGCTTTTAAATGAAAATGAGCACACGCTGAAAAAGCTCAAAAAACAAACAGGAAGTGTTCAGCCCATTAATTTGGCCCCTTTGTGGCCAAAGGAAAACTGCAAAAACTTAAAATTATTAAAAAAAATACTGAAAATGATATGGGAAAAATTTAAAAAAAAAAACCAATAAATCCAAAAAAAAGTGGGCCCCAAAAATAAAAATTTTAAATTTAAACAATAAGAATTTTTTTTATGACACATTCCCTTTAAAGCTTATCAATTAAACGTGAACACCCCTTTAATTAGTCTTCAAAAATCAATTAAGCTGTGCACATCCATATATTTTGAAAAACGTAAGCATAGGTGCACACTGAAAAGGCAATAGCATACATCTAATACAAATATCAGTGGCACAATAAAAACTAAGTATTAAGTAGAACATCAAGTTATATAGGAATATTGGAAATGCATTACTGCTAAGGAAAATATGAAAAACCTGGGACTCTTAGTTTACAGATATTGATCAAAGATTGTATAAAGCTCACCTCCCAATACCGTCACGGGGATCCCAGTACAGGTGAGTCCCTAACACTCATCATGTGACCGAACTAGGAGTCTATTCCGACTACAACATCTCAGGGAGGGGTAGGAACCTGCTACTGTAAACTAAGAGTCCCAGGTTTTTCATATTTTCCTTAGCAGTAATGCATTTCCAATATTCCTATATACCTTGATGTTCTACTTAGTACTTACTTTTTAGTGTGCCACTGATATTTGTATTAAATGTATGCTATTGCCTTTTCAGTGTGCACCTATGCTTAAGTTTTTCAAAATATATGGATGTGCACAGCTTAATTGATTTTTTAAGTCTATTTGAGGAATGGCAACCTCATTGGCTTGCTGCACTCCGGCTACCTCTTTTAAACTGGTGCAGGATGATTCAGTAGCAGGTTCCTACCACTCCCTGAGATGTTGTAGTCTGAATAGACTCCTAGTTAGGTAACATGTTTAGTGTTAGGGACTCACCTGTACTGGGATCCCCTTGACGCTATTGGGAGGTGAGCTTAATACACTCTTTGTTCAAAAACTGTAAACTAAGAGTCCCAGGTTTTCATATTTTCCTTAGCAGTAATGCATTTCCAATATTCCTATATAACTTGATGTTCTACTTAATACTTAGTTTTTAGTGTGCCACTGATATTTGTATTAGACCCCTTTAATTAGTGGCAGCATCTGCACCCACATAGCATTCCAAGCTATAAATGTCTTGTTTTTCTTGCTCAAGCCTAGCTTGGGATTATCAGAAGGGGAACATTAGGGTTTTAACATTTAAAAAAAATTACTAATTTTAGCCTCTATTACTAGTGAATTACATTTTGAGAGGAAGGGCTATAATTACTTATTTCATGAACTACAGTAAACATATCATCTGCCATATACAGGGTTTAACAGTTCATTTATTAGAATGACAGCCAGGTGCATATAGCAGTGAGCTTTCATCGGGGGATATGAAGGAGGGCTGTGCATATTTGCCATAGCTATTATGAGGGATTGCCAAGAGTAGAATTCTGTTGAGAGATATTCATTACAGAGCACATTAAACAGAAACACATTTTCCTTACCCTACAATGTAGAATGTATTATAGTTCATCCACAGTGTGGATGAAATTCACCTAAATAATGATTACAAAGAGAATTATCTTGCATATTTTACACTGGCCATGCTATGTGCACCAACCAGACCACTTTCGACCTGTCAAGGCATGAACTCCACAAGACCTCTGTGCTATCTGAGATGAAAGTAGCTTATCCTGTAAGTCCAGTAAGTTGTGAGGTGGAGCCTTCATAGATCGGACTTGTTTTTCTAACTTTTTATTTCTTCTTGATCAGACTGAGATCTGAAGAATTTGGAAGTAAGGTAAACTCCTGTGAATGCTTTTTCATGTTCCTCAATACCTTGCTGAGCCATATTTGAACTATGGGAAAACATATTATCCCACTAAAGGATACCATTGCCTCTCGGGAACACTGTTGCCATCAAATATTGTACTTGGTCTGCAACAATGTGTAGTGTCCAAGTGAGGTCCCATTCACATCTAGTTTTGGCAGTCTTTTTGTGGTATCTTTCGCGATACCATGGCAGGGTCAAAGACTTCAGTAGGGCGAACATAGTCCTAATTGGACTACGCTTGTCCTACTCAGTGTACGTATACCACTTCTGAATTGGACAGAAAAGTGTGAGAGACTGTTTGCCCTATTGAAGTCAACGACCATAGTGTCCATTAGATAAACTCTTATGTATCTCGATGGATAGCATGAATGACTGCCAAAGTAAGATGTGAATGGTGCCTTACATCCACATGAATGCCATGAAACTATGTTTTTCAGCAGAACATTGCCCAGACCATCTGCCTGCCCAGATCCTTAGACTTGCTCATTTTACCTGCTCCCAACACATCAACTTCGGAGCTGACTCTGTACTTTAATGCGTTTTTGGATGCAGTTTTTGTGCAGAAAGGCACAGCAATTAGTGCTGTACATTTCTGCACAAAAAACACATCCAAAGACACATCAATGAATGCTCCGTGTGAAAGCACCTTAAATGTTATAGTTAATCAGTGTATATTGAAGGAGACATACAAAAAGGCCATATACAGTGAAGCAATTGCCATGAAAGGGTTGTTCCCACAAATTAAAGTCCAGTGCACAGGTTAGCTCTCAGACACCTTGCAGCTTTCCTTTCCATTCACTTCTATCGGAGTTATGAATATACCTGAGTGTGTGCGCTCTATGTGCTATATTCGGGAGCTCTCATAGAAGTGAATAGGGAGGACGACCACAAGCGCCGCCTCATTTTCATTCACGGCCGGCTCACAGCTATCTGAGAGATGACCTGTGAAGTGGACTTGACTTTATGATTCTATGATTTTAACTGCATTATTAAAGGGGCTTTCTCAGTACAGGCTTGTGCGGGCATCTGTGTCTTCCCGTCACCCTCCTGAGTCATCATCATCATTTTGAGTGAGCAGTGGGAGAGAGAGAATATCACAGCTCTGCAGACCTCCTGCAATGGTCAGTTCTCAAGCCTGGAGACGTGTCACCTCCAGGCTCCACAAGCTCCTTGTAACCAGAACATCTGTATTGGTGTTAACAGTTATAAATACAGCCTGAAATGATGAAGCAAATGACAAAAATGCACTCTGCTCCCCCCTCCTCTGTTATGATTCAGGAGATAGAGGGGGAGGAGAATGTATAAGGCTGTGTTATATTGGTGGGGTGAGTGAATCTTGCAGCTAGAGGCTCAGTAATTGCCAAGATCCTTCACATAAAGATGTCACTGTGAGAGGAGCATAGAGTGCTCAGGCAGCCTTTATTACACAGCTCAAAGAGAGTGAAAGACAATGAAAACAATACATAGACACAGCCAGCAGCCAGCACAGAAAGCCAGTTTCAGTTTTGTTTTCATACAGCTCAGAGGGAAGAAAGTGCAGGCAGACAATCACAAGACCGGGGGCGTGGTCTGACTACAGATTTAGCTCTAAACACTTACACATTAGTTAATATCTGCTATACTAAATGATTTAGATAATACAAACCAATAGCAAAAGTGCTTATTTCTACTGTTTCCTTCATTATAGACATAATCTGTGTAGTGAGAAAACCCCTTATACTTGTTAACCCTACTGTTTCTTTTGCAAATTGAAATACAAAATGGTTGGGGCTCATACAGACGACACATTCTAAAATGTGTGTTCCCGTGTAGATTGAGGCATTCCTGGGGTGTGGCTGAAATCAGAGGGAAGATGTGATATTTAGCATTTTCTGGCTACAGTTACCTAGAAAAGCACATTTTTGTATATACTGCAACCAGTTTTAAATGATGCTTGAGTTACAAAAAAAAAGTCTCAACATCTCAAAGCACAATTAATACATTAATAGAATAAAATGTGTTACATGTCACCATTTCATTTGACTATAGGGATTAATTATTTCGCTTTTTCTTTGAGAGTTAAAGAATCATACCCAGGAATTGCATACACAAATGCGTGTTTTGTATCACCTCTGTAGTTTTTTTTTCCTTTTTCATGGTAAGATGTTGGTTGCTGATGAGATGAGGGAATTGTAAACTGTTTGATTGATTTCATTGAGTTTACTTCAGTGAAGTAAGACTTTGCATGTAGTTTGTGGATAATAAATAACAAAATCAGTGTCATAACTATTATATATACTGTGGGGCAAAATTATCAATACTGTCTAACTCTAAGACAGTGTAAAGTTAGACGAAACGGTCTTACAATGCTACACATTTATCATAGTGTTTATAAATTTGCTGAAAGTTAGAAATGTCAAGTCTAACTTTACACCATTTTTAGTTGGCTTACTTTATGCCGCTAACAGCAACATTTTTTAGCTGTGGTGGTGGCGGCCATGCAGTGCTGCCCCCATTTAGTGTAGGGACCAACTTTATAGAGGTCGCCATGAAGTGGCAAGTGGGCAAATACGTTTTGTTCAAAAAGTATACTAAGAACCTCCTGTTAATTTTTGTATAGTTTTTCTTTAGAAGCATTAGATAAACATATAGTGTGGGGATGTGCAGTCCGTACCTCTCCCTTCCATGTTTGAATATATCCGTCTATTTCTTTGCACACATGGATCAGCACTCCTCCCCCATTTGGCCCAGGTGTTTTTAATTAGCAGTAGTCTGTATAAGGGTTAATGCCCTTTTTCTTTCAGCCTTCTTGCAGGAAGCCCTAGAAGAGGTAGGCAGTGTCAACCTTTCCTGTTTTTGGTGGCGGTTCTGTATGGCGGCCATTGCTGCTGTGATGCTGTGCTGGTGCAGCCCAGAGCCGGGGGGCTAGGCCTGGCAGCAGTGGGGCTGTTGGGCCACTGGGCAGTGACCCTCATCTGTGTGGCTTTTGCTGCGGCGGTGGCTGCCATGCAGTGCTGCCCCCATTTAGTGTAGGGACCCACTTTATAGAGGTCACCGTCAAGTGGCAAGTGGGCAATTACGTTTTGATCAAAAAGTATACTAAGAACCTCCTGTTCATTTTTGTGTAGTTTTGCTGAGAAGCATTAGATAAATGTATAGTGTGGAGATGTGCGGTCCATGCCTCTCCATGCCTCTCTCCATGTTTGATTAGAGTATGTGTGTTCACTTTATCCCCTACTAGAGAGCAGATTCAGCACGCATAGTACCAGATAATGCCAAACAGTGTCAAGATAATGCCATATAATGTCAAACAATTCCCAGATAGTGCCCAACTTTGCCTACATAAAGCCAATCAATGTAGTTAAATTTTATGCTAACATACAGCCAGGTATTACTGTACATTTTGCTGCAATACAAATAGCAAAAAAAAAGAAAAAAAAGAAAAGTGAGACCATATGAAAAGAAATGTCAAACCAGCTAAAGGCAGGCAAACCAGTATGAAGCTGTTCACACATAAGAGTTGTGCTTTAAGGCACAAATCTGAAGGTCAGCACAACTTTAAAGTAGGAACCTGCAGAATAATTCATTTCAGTGCAGGGTCTAAAAGGTTCTATGAACCTAAAGAGGAAAATATGGTAATCTGTTAAAAACATTTGATACTTTGTGAGAAAACTCCGATACTGTTCTGATTTTTATGTGTGCTCCATTTGGCAACATATGGTTCTTTGTAGGTACAGTACAGCTGTTACTGTAAATGTAATGTTTGCTATATTATCGGCTATTGTATCCATGAATTTCTTTTTCATCAGAAGTTTTCTGATGTATTTACTTTACTGTATTGATCATTATACACTGTTGAATCACATTATTATGACCAGTTAATATCCAGAGCAACTGTTGTCTGAAGCAAGGAGAGCAGATAGACTGAATAGGAGTGACTCAATACGGTGTTGGTAGGGAAATCTCGGACTGGCATTCCGGCGGATGTTATTTTAAAATGTACCCCCTACTTAAACATTATGGCAATATATTCCTATCTATTCCGTAACGGCATTGGCTTCTTTAATCAGAATAATGCTACCTACCATGCGGCAAAAATGCTTTAGGAGTGATATGAGGAACAGGAAAATGAGTTCAAATTGTTGGCTGACAAATTACTTAGATTTTAATCTGAATGAGTACAGTTGAAACCAGAAGTTTACATACACTATATGCCTTAAAAAAATTCTCTCTTTCATTATTCTGGCATTTGGCAAATATAAATAATTTTGGTAATCCTAATTAACCTAAAACAGGTAAGGTTTATTCTGATTTCATGTTAGATGGTGAGAAAAACTTGCATATGTGTCTTTTTATATAGTGTATGTAAACTTCTGGTTACAACTGTACTCATTCAGATTGAAAACTAGGTAATTTGTCAGCCAAGAATTTGAACTCATTTTCCTATTCTTCATATCACTCCTAAAGAAAAGTTGGAAATACACTTCAGATCCATGGTGATTCATGGTGACCACACCTCACAACTTGCAGGTGCCAGACACCATAGGGTACTTTAAGACATCTGGTGGAGTCCATGCAGTTGTTTTGGTGGCCCTAAAGAAACCTACAGTATACAGTACTGTTACAGTGTTATGACTGTTCATTATTTCTTCCTTCCTATATGTATATAAATAAGAAAAGTTCATTATGTCACAAAATATTTTACTTCCCGTTTAATGTTGACTTTGTTCAGTGCTTATAGAATATTTAACAAACATGAAGCATATCAAGCAGACTGAAGGTGAAAGTCTCTGCTTCTCTGGTTTCCTGTTGCGTGAGAGATAGTCATTCGTTTGGCATAAACATGACAAAATGAAACATCTCCAAACTTACATAAAGGCAAAACACATTCATAAAATACGTTTATACGGTTCTTCTTTGCAGTTAGACTGTAGCATTAGGTTTCAGATTCTATTTTCACATTTGGTTTTCTTTAAAAGTAGAGGAGCACAGACCACTGTTATTTACACAATCAGGTTTACTAAACTAGTCACAGTGGTACAGCAATTGTTTTTAATTATTTATTTTTTTTAAACACGGCACAAATGTGTTCAGGTGGTGTAGTTTTTTTTATATCTGTACAAACTGCACCAGTCTGCACCAAATAAGTAAATCAGGTGCTTCAAAAGGTTTTAGCTTTCTAGGACCCTTTATTCTCAACGTATGCACAAAATATCATAACAGAAGAGTCACAGCCAACAGGAAGGTACCACTGCAGTCTCAGGGAGACAGATGAGCAGCAGAGACTCCACAGAAGACCCAAACTGTCTCCAGGCTGACCAGATGTGTAAGGGTGTGTTCACACGGCAATGGACAAATACCGGTCGGTTTATCCGGAAGAATTTGCATGTAGAATGACTTGCGGGCGGCCCGCGGGCGGAAAACCCGTGTAGTGGGGACTGCTGCACGGGTTTACCATAAAGCCTCATTATACAAATTTTCGGCCGGTTTTTCAGACGGTCTGCAAAACCGCAAACCGTCTGAAAAACTGTCCGAAAACCCGTGCCGTGGAGATATGCCCTAACTCTGCTACTGAGTCTCCCTCTCAGACTGAGACTGCACTCTCTGCGAATTGGAAGAGAAGTACGCCACTCTGTTGTTTCTATAGGGTGTGTGCTAATTGAAAGAGCACTCATGTATGATACATAGAATAACCCTTGTGCCACTGCTCCACCCCACACATGTCTGCCCCTCACCTTCTGTTTCAATCCTGCTTCCTTGTAGACTGTAAGCCTTAGCAGGCAAGGTCCTCTCTCCCTCTGTACCAGTTAGTTATTTACGGTTATCATTGTACTTTGTTTGGTCTTACTTTATGTATGTGACCCCCCCTTGAATGTACAGCGCCCTGGAATTAATGCCACTTTAAAATAAATAATAATAAATATATATGGAACGAGATCTATCAATATATATGGATCACCATCTCTCTCACTTTCTATATACCAGAAATCAATTTGCATGTGGAGCCCGCTTTTGATAAATATAATTTGCTTTTGCCAATCACAATGGATCTATATGGTGTACTGTTGTTCTATATATTATGCAGTCTCTGAGACAGCGAGCAGCAGAGACTCCACAGCAGATCTAATCCTACCCTCTTTAATAATTTTATGCGTTCTGTATAATTAAATAAATAATCTGTTAGATTAAAAGTTTTTGTATTTTGTACTAAAAGGTTTACTTTATTGGATATCTTGACTCTATATCGGTAGCAAACAACGTTTTTAACCACAGATACAAACAACAAGCAGTTAAATTTAATAGACCTGTGTGACACTGAGTAAATCTGCTAACGTTATATTCAGAGTCCTGTTGCCTCATCCCAAGGGCAGTGACCAAGATGTGATTTCGAAATTTTGTGTCCAGTGAGTTATATTTCATTACTGGTTCCGCTAGGTCCCTCTATTGGCTCTATTGGCTTATTGGCTCCCCTGCCAGCTGTGGGAAGGAAATTGGTACTAGGCCCTAGAGCTTTTTTTCTAAACCCCCATTTCCTAAAGGGCCCCCACCAAAAAAGGCCCATGTTTTCATTATCTCCACAGAAAATTACGGGACAATAATTTTTATACCTGTGAAATTTACTAGGAAATCCTGAAAACTTGGCCTGTTGGTGGGTTCTTGAGGACGGGATTTGGGGAAAAAAACCCCAATGTTCTGGGGCCTAGTCCCAAATTTTTCCCCCCCACGGGTTTGGTGGGGGAAAAGCCAAAAGCCACATTTCCTTTGAAAAGGGGCAAAATTTTAAAAAAAATTTCGTTTTCCCGGTCACTTCGACAAATTTTTTCCGAAAAAATTTCCCGTTTGTCCTAATTACTTCAAAAACAAAAAATCGCTTTTAAAAAAAGCAGCTATTTCCCGGGCTGCACAGAGCCGGGAAAGGGGGGCTGAAAGAAACTTTTGGCCCCAAGCTTAAATAGGCAGGGGGGGAGCTTGGTTTGGTCTTAAAAAATGTTGTTTTTTAGAATGACACGCGGGATGATGCCGCCGTTTTTAGAATCGCTTCATTTTAAAAAATTTTCCCGGGGCCCTTTAAAGAGGGAAAAAACTGACCAAAAAAACTGAAGGGGGGAATTTGTAGCCTGGTGGCATTTTTGACTGAGAACGGGGGTCAGGGGGGGCGCGAAATGAGGTCGGGCCCTGGCACATGACATTCTGGAGGGGGGCAAAAAAAGGAGGAAGCCCCCAGAAGGGGCAAAATGACTGAAAAGCGGAGGTCAGGGCAGCGGGGCCAGCAGGAGGCCCAACCCAGTGGCACAAACGAAAATTCTGGGGGGGGAAAAACAGTATTAGGTCCCCAGAGTGGCACAATCACAAAAGTGGGGAGGCACAAAAAGCACGCATGAGGTCGGGCCAATGGCACAATGACATTCTGGGGGTTTGGGCAAAACAATTGGGCCACAGAGGGGCACAATCACACAGTTTTGGGGGTCACGGCGGCAAAGAGTATGGGGGTCGGGCAGGGGCCCAAAATTATAATTTCTGGAGGGGGCCCAAAACAGGAGGGGGCCACAGAGTGGCCAATAAACTGAGAGCGGGGGTTCAGGGGCGGCAGAAACATGAGTTCGGCAGGGGGACAATAAACCAGTGGGGGGGAACAGGGGCGGGCAGCCACAGCCCACCCAATGAGGCCCGACAGGGGAAACAATGACTTTAGTGTGGATGCCACGGAAACACCCAACAGCGGGCCGTAAATGGGGGTTCATAGAGGGGGAAAAACAAGGGACAGGGGGTGTTGGGGTTGGGTGGCAATACCAGCCCCTGGAAAAGGGTGGTGGTAGGGATGGAGCCCCCCGTCACAGATTTTTTGGAAACAGGGGGGGGGGGGCGGGCATCAGAATAGGGGCTGAGGCAGGTAGTTTGAACCCAGACTGCCCGCCTAATAATTGGGTGTGGAAACCCGGGCCCAAATCCAGGGGCCTGATTCATTTTGACAAAGGCCGCCCCTTTTTCCACTTTTCCCCGTGGCCCAAGGGGTTTTCTCCTTGGGGAAAACGTTTGGCCCCCCCCCCCCCCCCCCCCCCCCCAACCCCGCTCTGATTCCCACCAACTGGCCGGGCCGGAAAACAGTTTTCCCACTGCAAACTCGGCTTTTTTGCCCAAACATCCATTTTGACTGCCCATTTGGTCCGGGGATCTTCTAATTTAGGTGCAAAAAGGTGCTGTCCCCCGTAGGCCCCCCAACCAAAAGGGTTTAAAGGGCCCTGCTCAGGTCCTGCTGTCTGGCGACTGCCCTCCCCATGGGGGGGAAAAACAAGCTCCCTCATCAGGGGATTTCCAACTTAGGGGTTACTACGATGGGCTGGTATGCAATACCCCCCCCCCCCCTTCCCCTAGCAGGCCGGGCATTTTAGAAACGGAGCGCTGGGGGCCCCCCCCCGGGTCAGACCGCCCAAAGGGGGGGCGTTTCCCGCACAAAAGGCCCACCCGGCCCAACTGATTACGGAGGATTTCCCTAAAAGTATTGGGAGTTTTTTTCCTCCCCCCAAATAGCTGGGAAAAAGGCCCCCTTTTTTGGCCCGGGTAGCGAGGATCCAAAAAGGGGGGAGAGCCATAATTTCTTTCCCTCTGCCAGTTCTGACAAAATTCGGTTTGTCGCTAGCCGGGCCCAAAAAACAGCTGCGGGCCATTGCACAAGTGACCCCGGAGGGGCCCCCCTGCCTCCATCCCACAATATACCCCCAAGGGTTGCTTGGGGGTCATTTTCCTCATTTCCCCTCACTCCATCCCCCCTCCCCCCCGCTGCTCCTGCCCCCTCCTCTCTGTCCCTGGGAAGAAAATCCACCCCTTTGCACCAGAAAAATGCTTCTGCCCCAATGTCCCCTCCATTTCGGGCCCTCCCCGGACTAAATGGGGCCCACAAGATGTAGTCGCCCCCGCCCAGCCCCTTCCCCCGGGACAGTTTTTTTCAGCATCGGTTCCGGGAAAAGGAAGCAGGGGAATGCTTTTTATTCACCCCTTTAGCCCCCTGGCGCCCTGACAAAAAAAGGGGCCTCCTCGAATGGCCTAAAACAAACACCCGGTGTCCCCATGAGTTTCCACTGGCTAAAAATAAAAAGTTACGGGGGGGGGAGTACTTCTGATTTCCCTGGATCTCAAAAAATCTTTTAATGGCCCTTTTCTTTTTCTCCCGTGGGCCCAAAACTTTGTCCCGGGGCGGGAATTCCAGGGGGTGGAAAACCGGGAAACAGAGTGGGTGGGGGGGGCCCGTTTTCCCGGGCGCAACCGAGGAGGGGGGTTTTTTTGGCTTTTTTCGAATGGATAAAGTGCAAGCACATTTTCCTGGCCTTTTTCAGAAGGGGGGTTTTCTGAAGATGGGTTGGAAGACTTCGGGAAACCTTTTAAAAACCCCAAAACTGAACACGTGCCCCCATGGGGGGCGCGGCCCATCCCCCCCCCTCGGTGCAGCGGGGGACACCATTCCTCCCTTTGGGTCCGCCCCCCAAGGTTTCCCCCGTTTGGGCAGTTTCTCTTTCGCGGGGGGAAAGCCACACATCAAATTTTTTGCTGCATAAACCCGGAGCATTTTCCCCCCCCGTGTGATTTTCTTTCGCCGAGGCAAGCCATTTTGTAGAACTGCGTGACACCGCTGGGGGCCCTACAATGGGGTATGATGGGCAAAATTTGTGGGCTGGATGGTGGTGGTGGGGGAGGAGGAGGGGGGCGGACTTTTCCCGAAAGGTGAAAGCATTTTTTTGACAACGTGGAGGAAAAAAGTGGCTTTTTCCTGTCCAAGTTGTTGGTGTCCCGGGGCCCGGGAAGCACATTCCCCCAGGGGCCTTTAAAGGGAAAACATTTACGGGCCCCTTTGACCGTGGGTTAAAAGTTTCCAGGGGCCGCGTTGCCATGCCCCTTGGCCCAAACCAAAGCCAAGGATTTAAACCCCCTTCGTTCAAACAAATTAAAATGGGGCTGGGGGGCCTTTTTGGAAAAAAAATTTAAGGTTTGGGGAACCCCTCATCTGGGCTCGGCACAACCCAAATTATTTCCTTTTGAAGGGTTTTGCAGAGCCCATTTTTTGGAAAAGGGGGAGGGACTCCCGAAACCAAACCCAAAAATTTTTCCAGGGCAGGGTTCACCTGCTGCCCCCAAAAGGAGGGTTTGGGACGAAATACTGTTGTCTTTTTGCAAAATCGCCCCTGAACGACCCTGGCGCCAAATAGTAGCGAGGACAAGCATCTGGCCCGGGGGAAGTTGATGTCAAAGAGAAAACGGGCCCCCTTCTGCAGGGTTTGGGGGACCCCTTGACTGGCGCAATGGCATGTGTCCCACTGGGCGCTGGCTGCTGCTTTTTGGCTGCGGGGGCAGGATGGACCCCCAACTTTAAAACCCCAACGTTTCCCCCGGGCCACCGGAGGGGGGGAGGGCTGCGGGTTTTGACGCAGGGCCGTGGTCCCCAACGTTAGTCCCTGGCCACGTTCATTTTTCTGCCCCAGATTCTACAATACCCATATTGGGCTCCCCCGGGTGTTTTAGCAAAAAAAACTGCCCACCCCGCCGGTATGGGTTTTTTTAAAAACCCCCAAACGCTCCGCACTGGTGACTACTGCCCGCCGCTGCCCGCTGGGGCCCCCTTGTGCTGAATTTTCTTTGGCCCTTTGGAAAAAGCGGGTATTTTACCCTGGGGCCCCGCTTGGCCCCCGGCCCCCTCACACGCTGCTATCCTCCCTGACTCTTTGGCCCACGACCCATTTGGCTGGCGGGCGTTTGTTTGCCTGACGGGGAAAGCTAAACGCCCTTTTTTCCTAAAGGGGAGGGAAAAGCCCTTGGCTCCCCCCCGGGCTCCCAAGGGGGTCGGCTAAAATTTTCATCAAATTTGTGTTTCATCCCCACTGCTGTC
Organism: Phyllomedusa bahiana; assembly: GCA_025379985.1. Lineage (NCBI taxonomy): Eukaryota > Metazoa > Chordata > Amphibia > Anura > Hylidae > Phyllomedusa > Phyllomedusa bahiana. Next base: position 59,461 of record JAODAL010014859.1, on the reverse strand, counting down.
CTCTCCCCGGGGTCTTGGAAATCCGGGCGGGCCTCTCACAAAAAGGGCCCTCCCTTTGAAACCTCCACAATCAATATTTTTCCCCGCCTACTGCAAAAAGCAGGCGTTTTCCCCCCCTTTTTCTTCCGCCAATACTGTTGACGGGGCCCCTCCTCAAATTGTTCACCCCTCGCTATTTAGTGGCGCTAGCCCAGACCACTTAGTGGGATCTCTGGGGGGGGCCGGATGGGCCCGGGGCGGGCTGGGGACAGGGGGGGGCCCGCTGCCCCGCCCCCCCGGGGGCCCATGCCAACTAAGGTTGTGTTGGGGGTTTCCCCAACCAACTTTTTGGCGGGGGTTTTGTCGGGATGCCCCATCTGGGGGGGAAAGAGGGGGACCTATTAACCCAATCAAGAAATTTGGGTTGCTGAACAACACACGGCCGTAGAGGGAACAGGGGGCAGTTGTGGCCCCCCCACCGAGGCCCCCTGCGCGACGTCCCCTTGCTGGGGCTGCGACCGGGCCCCCTTTTTCCGGGAATTTTTTGTGCCACTGCCACCGCGGTGCAGAGCCCCCACCGTTTGCCCTGACATTTTTTTGGGTTCAAAAAAGAACAGACACTTTTTGATGATGAAAATTTTTAAAAGAAAAAATATCCCACCCTGTTTTTGACCCAAATAAACCCCCAGAAAACAAGTTGGGAAACCCCCTTGGTTTAAAATTTGGCCCCCCCAAAAAGGCCGGGAAAAAAATTAATTGTATGTGCCCGTTTAAAAAACACGTGTTTTAAAAAAATTTGTAAACCCCCAAAAACAGGTTTAAAATTAAACCTTCGGAAAAATAAATTGGGTTACAGGAAAAATGTCAATTTTTTTGGGCGTTGAAAAAAAAACGGTTTATTTTTGTCACACCCTCAAACAAGGGCTTTTTAACCCCCCGGGTTTGAAAAATTGCCCCCAAAAGAATTGGGTCGCACAAACTATTTAGCTTTTGTAGCGGGGTTTTAAAATTGCGGGTTTTCTACCCACACAAAAAGAAAATTTTGAAATTTAAAACCTTTGCTTGTGATTTAGGCTTCCCAAGGGAAAAATTTATATTTTTTGGCTTTGAAAAAGCCCGGTTTTTTTTTGCCCAGCACCCCACCCAAAAACAAGGGTTAAAAAAACCCCGGTTTGAAAAATTGCGCCAAAAAAATTTGAGCTGCACAAACTTTATTTGTAGCTTTTTTACAATTGTGTGTTTTCAAACGCCCCACAAAAAGGGAGATACAGTTTTTAAATTAACCTTTTGCTTTTTGTTTTAAAAGGCTCGGGAAAAAATTTTAATATTTTTTGGGGGCTTTTAAAAAAGAGGGTTTTTTGGGGGTCAGCCCCACCAGAAAAACGCTCCCTTAAATTAACCCCTGGTGTAAATTGCGCAATAGAATTGAGCGGGCCAAAAAAAAAAGTGGTATTTGAAATTTTTTAAAAACGCTTTTTCTTTAAATGAAAAACAACGGGGAAACGGCTTAGATCCCATTTGGATTTTAAATTGTAATGAAAGCTGCGGGGGAAACGCACACGGGTTTTTCAGACCCAATCCCCCAAAAAAATTAAGAAATAAACATTAAGAAAAAAACCTCTAAAGAAAAAGTCTCGAGAACCCAAACAAAATCGCTATAAAAAAAATCAAATTTTTCAAAAAGGCTATCAGCCGCGGCAGCCCCTTTTCCCGATGAAAACAGGGGGGGGGGAGTGGGGGCCTCCCGGCGTCGCCCCCCGGACTTTTTAAAATGCGGTGACGTCACGAATCCCGCCGGTCTTGATTGGCTTAACCTCTGAACTTTGTCATGCAGGCTATGCCCTTCTTCCTCCCAAAAGTGTTTCCCCCATTTTGCGCCATGGGGCTCGCGGGCCATTTTATCAATCAAAACACATTTTAAAATTAAACCCGAATTTTCCCCCAAATTTTTCGACTTGTTCCAAAAAACCGAATTTTTTCCGGGAAATTCAAAAAACGAATTCCACTGATTCGCCCATCTCAATCTCATCCCAATCCAGGGTTTCCCATTTAAGCCCCTTTTCCCCACAGTCTACCCGCTAAACCCCCAATGCTTTTTTGGAAGTTTCAAATCAACCTTTACTAAACCATTTCCCCCTTCATCTATCCCATTGGTCTAAAAAGGGTTTTGGCCCCCCCAACCTTTTGGGGGAAAATTACAATTTTTTAGAAAACCTTTATTTTAAAACGCCAAAATATTCCGCAGCACTTTAAATTTGTAGAGTGTATTACAACAAAAAGCATGGGGCCCCACATGTAGAATCCCGCCGGGTGGGGGGTTGCGCTTTTTCCGCTATTTTTTCCCGGCGAAATCTGCCCCTTTTTTAAATGTTGGGGGCGGGGTCGCTCATATTTTTCCATGAAAAGGGCCCGCGCGCCTCCCAGTGTGTTCCGCAGGGGCGGCGCTGCGCCGGGAGATTCGCCCCCCCGGGGGGTTGCGGGGGGTATCCATGCGGGGAAAAAAGGCCCCGCCGCCCCTCCCCCAGTGTGTTAGGGGGAGTGCGGGGACTGAGGCCAGGGCGGCGTTTGCCCCGGGAAGATTCGCCGTCCGAGGGGGTTTGCACCCCTTAAAATGGGGGGAAAAAAGTTCCCTGGGGCCCCCCAGTTTTTGGGGGGCACATTGGGGGGACGGGCCCCCCCCGTGGGGGACTGAAACCGAAAATCTTTTCCCCAATGCAAATAAAGGGGGAAAACAGGGGAAAAAAAACTTTCCCAAACATGTCGGTGCGGAGAAAGAATAAAAAAAACCCCTTTTAAAAAAAGGGAGTTAAACATTTCAAAAAAAAAGAGATAAACCTAAAAAATAAAAAATACTTAAAAAAAAAACTTTTTCCCAAATATCCAAATTTCCCAAGAAAAAGGATTTAAAAATTTCCCGGGGAAAAATATTTTAAATTTAAAATTTCAAAAGCTTTTTCCCTTTGGTCGGCAAAAAACCGGCCAATCAAAATGGGGAGCGAAAAAGCCCCAATTTTTTTAAAACCTATGGAAACTATTGCCCAAATAAAATTCCCCAAAGGCGGGACATTTAAAAATTTCAGTAAAAATGCAAAAAGGGAGCTGTTTGGGGTTGAGTTTAGCGGGGGTTTTGGCTATCCCACCAATCGAGCGCGAGCAAATTTTCTCCCATTTTTAGTCTATGGAGAAAGGGTTTTGGCCATGCAATCTCGGTCTCAGCGCCGTAAAGGCAAAAATAGGAAAAAAAAAACTTTTTTATTAAGTGTAAAAAAATTTCTCTGAAAAAGAACGGGAACCTTCTAAAAACATCCTTTAAAATAAAATCCCAAAAAAAGTTTTGTTCCCGGGAAACGGGCGCTACAAAAAGGAATTAAAAAGGGGGAAAATTTCCCCGGGAAAAAAGAAATTTCAAATTGTTTAAGATCTTTCATTGGCCGGCAAAAAACCCAGCCAATCAAAATAGGAGCACATTTGCCCCTTTAAAACGATGGAGAATTTTTGCCCAATCAAAATTAGGAGGGGGAAAAGACCCTTAAATTTTCCTATGGAGAAGTTTTTTCCCAATCAAAAACCCCAAGGGGGGACAGTTAAAAATTTACAGAAAAAATCAAAAAAAAAGGGGCAAAATTGGCTGGGGCTAGCGGGGGCTTTGGCTTTTTTCCCAGCCAATCAAGCGCGGCTACTTTCCCATTGTAGCCCCTAGGGGAAAAGAGGGGCGCACTGAAAAACTTGGCGCTCACCCGCCGGCGGCTTAAAAAGTATTAAAAAAAAAAATAAATTTTTTTTAAATTTTAAATAAATTATCACATAAAGAGCAAAAAACCTTCCCTCTAAAAAAAAAAATCTTTTTAAAACCCCGAACAACGCGTTTGTCCCCGAAAACCGGGCGCTACAAATGAATTGCAATAAAGAGTCGCCGGGAAATACAGTAATTCAAATTGTTTAAAAAAAAAAAAAAACTTTCGATTGGTGGGCAAAAAACCAGCCAATCAGAATAGGAGGGGGAAAAGGGCCCTTTATATCCTATGGAGGAAAAATTGACCAATCAAAATTAGGACAAACGGGGCCCCATTATAACCTATGGAAAAAAATTGCCCAATCATATTCAAAGGGGGGACAGTTAAAATACAAGTAAAAAGGCGAAACGAGCTGATTGGTTGGCTAGGGGGGGGTCGTCCAGCTTAGCCAATCAGAGCGCAGTACTTTCCAAAAGGTTCTAGGGGAAACAAAAATTCCAAAGCGAGCCTGTGTTTGGCAAATTTAAAAAGAGGCGCCGTTTTTTTGGACCAAGGGGGAGAGCGGCGACCTCCTAGGGGTTTTAAAAATTTGCAATCTAAAATTTAAAAACTTTACAGGGGGCCGAAATAAAATTTTTAAAAACATTTAAAAGAAGTTTCCCCCGAGGTGTAAAATAAAAGAATAAAAAGGGGGGAAAAGAAAAAAAAAAATTAATTAAAATAAAACGTTTATTTCTTTCTTTTCGTTGAAACCCATACTATTTGATCCTTGGAAAAACGAAAATAAAAAAAATAAAAAATTTTTTTATTGAATTCAAAATTTTTTTTTCGTTACCCCCATTTTAAATTATTCTTTTTAAAATACACATGGGAAATTTTTAAAGGTTTTAAATTCATTTGATTTCGGCCCAAATGTACAGTTTTATTTCAGTTTTGCTTTAAAAAACCCCATAGGAGCGTCGCTCGCTCCCCTTTGGGCCCCAAAATAAGGCGCCTTTTTTAACTTAGCCAATCACAGAGCTCGCCCCAAAAATTTTTTTTTCCCCATAGAATTTATGAGAAAGTAGTCGCGCTCTGTTTGGCCCTAAGCGGGCGACCCCCCCCAGCTCCCCCTTTCACTTGTTTTTCCCCTTTTTACTGTTTTTTGAACTGTCCCGCCAAAAAATTTATGATTGGGCCCTTTTTTTCTCCATAGGTTATAAGGGGGTTCCCGGTCGCTCCTATTCTGATTGGTCAATTCTCCTTTTTAGGATTTTTAATTTGGGCCAAACTGCCCGCCCCCCTATTCTGTTTGGGCCCCTGGTTTATCCCGCCCAAATAAAGAAGGTTTAAACAATTTAAATTTCTGTTTTTCCCCGGCAATTTCTCTTTTGAAATTTCCCAAAGTAGCGCCAGTCTCGGCGAAAAAAACGCTTTTTTTGGGGGTTTTTTTTAACTGATTTTTTTTTACAAAAAGGTTTAGTTTCTTTATGTGATAATGTTTTACATTTAAATCAAAATTTTTTTTTTATTCATACTTTTTGCCGCACGCCGCTGAGCCCCGGGAAAATTTCAGTGCCCCTTTTTCCTCCATAGACTAAAATTTGGGGAGAAATTAGCCCCGCGTCTGATTGGCTGGGAACCCAAGCCCCCGTAGCTCACCCCAATACTTTTTCCTTTTTTTTTTTTTACGGGATTTTGAACTGTCCCGTCTTGGTTTTTTTTTTGGGGCCTAAAATTTCTCCATGGGTTTATAAGGGGGCCACTGTCCCCTCCTTTTTCGTTTGGGGTCAAAACTTCTCCATGGGATATAATGGGCCCTTTGCCCGTTTGCTATTCTGATTGGCGGGCCTTCTGCCGCCAAGGGAAAGCGCTTCAAAAAATTTTAAAATTTACTGTTTTTCCCCGGGGCTTTCTCCCCCCTATTCCCAATTTCCCTTTAAATTTAGCCCCCCGGGGGGGTTGGGGGGCCCAAAAACGGGGTTGTTGGGTTTTTTTAAATGTTTTCTTTTTTAAAAGAGGTTTCCCCAGCGCTTTATTTGATAAGGTTTTACACTTAAAAAAAAATTTTTTTTTTTAACCCATACTCCAGGCCGCACGGCCTGAGTTCCGAGATTGAAATTCCCGCCAATCTCTCCAAAACCCTACTTTGGGGAGAAGAAATTCGGGCTCGTTTGGGCGGGATACCCCCAAGCCCCCCCCCGCTTTTAAAACCAATCAGCCCCTTTTCTCCCTTTTTTACTGTTTTTTTGGAACGGGGTCCCCCCTTGGGATTTTGTTTGGGTTTTAAAAATTTCTAAAAAGGGGTAAAAAGGGTCTTTTGTCGCCCCAAATTCTAATTGGCCGGAAAGCCAAGCCCCCGCAAAGCTAACCCAAATCACCCTTTTTTTATGCATTTTTTTACTGAAATTTTAAAATGCCCGCCTTTGATTTTTTTTTTGGGTCAATAGTTCCCCCATAGGTTTTAAGGGGTTCACTGTCGCTCCTTTTGTTTGGGCCGGTTTATCCGCCAATTTGGAGAATGCTTTCGGGGAATTTAAATTTTAAGTTTTCCCCGGGAAAATTTCCAAAAATTCTTTTTCTTGATATTGCGCCGCCCTAGATTTTTGGAAATTTTTTTTTTTTTTTTAAAATTAGGTTTTTTTTTTGGGTTTTCACCTTTTTTTACACTGCTTTCCACCTTTTAAAGGCGATTTTTTGGAAATCATACCTTGCGCAGGGGAGCCCCGGGAAAAAATTTTCCTGTGGGCGATTTCAATCGGGCTTCCCGCATGTTCCGATCCTGTTTCCACTTTCCCCCGCCCCCGGAGAAATTTAACCAAAAAAAAAGCGGGTCCCTTGTCGGAGCCCCAAGCGCGGCACTGCCCCTCGTTTTTGCCGACTCGATCGTATATGCCTGGGAGTTTTCGACGCGCCGCGTGCCCCCCCCGGAAAACGCCCAACCCCCCACACCGCGCCCTTTTGCACCCCCCTTTCTGGGGGGCCGCGCTGAAAATTGGCGAACGCTGCGCCTAAACACCGCACCCCGGGCGTCCGACGGGGGGAGGTTTTGGGCCGGGGGGGGGGCCAGTAAACCCCAAAAAAAAACGGGCAAAAAGGGCCCTTTCCCTTTACATTTTCCCCCCTATATTGCCCAAATAAAAGCTTGGCCTCTTGTGAAAGCTAAGCGGTGAAACGTACGTCGAGGTGCTTTGTGGCAGGTTGCATGTCTCTTATTCCTGGGTAATATGACTTTATATTTGTAATTATACTTTTTTTATTTGATATTATTTCCCACAGTGCATCTTGTGTATATTTATATCACTTGATATATTATTATTGTGATTTATACTATGATGCATTGTGGTTCTTTTATTTTGCTTGTTGTCCCAGTGTTTTAAGTGACATACTGTCCTGCTTTTTTTGTACTGTGTATGATTTTTAACTGTTTTTTAGCTTTGATTAAAAACATTGTGTCAGTTTTGTGAAACTTATTTGTTATAATAAAAGTTATTATGGATTTTTGACATTTTTATATAGTATTTTTGAGCCATCATTTTGTTTTGGTTTATACACAATGAAAAGCTACCTACAGATGAGACACAAGGTGTGAGGGCCCTGCTTGCAAGAGCTTACAATCTGTTAGGATTTACGGGTGAGACAAAGGGTAAGAAGTGCTAGATTTACAATTGTCCAGCCATGCAACATAAATATGGGGTGGTTTATATAGAAATTGAATGAGCCTGCCATCCAGACAGTACATCTATATGCAGATAAGTGCGAGTTGTAGGATGTGATAGAAATGTATGCACTAGATCAGGCATTCTCAAACTGCGGCCCTCCAGCTGTTGGGAAACTACCACTCCCATCATGCATCTATATAATCTATAACAGTGGGAATGATTGGACTTGTAGTTTCCCAACAGCTGGAGGGCCGTAGTTTGAGGATGCCTGCGCTAGATAGTAAGGGAGTGGGGAAGGGGGGGGGGGGTTAGCCATTAGGGATTCTGGTAGACGAGGGCCCTCTTAAAACTATGAAGGTTATGAGTGTGCCTGATCGCCCGCGGTACAACGTCCATCATGCATTTATATAATCTATATCAGTGGGTATGATAGGAGTTGTAGTTTCCCAACAGCTGGAGAGCCGCACTTTGCAGACCACTGATCTAATCCACTTTCTAGGTCCAACTTTCCAGACCACCTTAGAGGAAAGTTGGGTAACCAATTCCAAATGCAGCTGCCCACATGTACGAGATATTACCCTTCAGCTACCAAATTAGACCCAACTGGAGATTTGAGCATACAACTCCTTGCCCCCCTAAAGGTGAGCCACACTAGGCTGGCTCAAAGTCAAAATACCAAGAAAACCAAAGCGTATGCCAAGCGCACCAGTATAAGCAAAAGACTGTCAATCAAAGTCAGTAGAAGAGAGTAAGACCATGTTCAGACAAAAGCATTCGCAATACAAACATAAATCATGGTCAAAAGCGCAGTCTCTGCCGTACCTTATGGACCAAGGACTGCTTCACTTTGAACAGGCATGGTCGTGACATCATTGGAAATTTTATAAATTGATCAATTTGGCTGCCATGCAACATTTCTTAAGGGTTATGAAAGGCTGTGTGCAAAGGAATAAACATGCTGGATGAATAAACAAATTATTGACACATTATATATGTGGATGCTGGGACCTTCATGGAAATTCCCTATACAGAACTGGTTTCACAAATAACAGAGCCAGACATACTGTCTTATTGTAGTGCTAACCACAGTGCTCCTTCTACTGTATTTACCGTAGTAGTCTAAAACATTTCCAGCTCCAATGTTTTATGGATTAAGGGTTTAAGGATTAAGAAACTCTCTGCTACAAGATATTGTAATGGTTGATTAACTGATCAGCTCAAGAATTTCATTAGCTGTGGTTATCTGATTTCCTGAGATTTGATATTAATCCAGGGATTTCGTCTGGTATATCATATTTGGAGTCATTTTTTCCACCAGTATGGGGCAATAGGCATCTGCTTCAAAGGGGATTTTGACTTCCTCTGGATTAACGCTAGGTGCATTGCTTGGTCCTAAATCATCTGAGGCCTAGACCCTCTGTTTCATATTTTAGGGTGTGGTTCATGCAGCATTTTCCACTGCACATCATTAAAGGGGTTGTCTCACTACAAAGAATAGCTTTCAAAATGTAGGGAACACTAAATGAAGACGCTTTCCAAATATATTGCGTTGTTCATCTTTTTTTGTTAAGGAGCTACAAATTATTTTATCAACTTCCGAGGGCTTTCTAGTTTCCCAAGTGATCAACCTGTGTACTCCTTATCCCCTGCTGTAGCAAGGAGTGACGTCATTACACAGGTTGGGGCCGGCAGTGAGAGCTTGTGTGTTATCTGATCTTTCAGACAAAAGCCAGTAATAACTTTACTGTTTACATTAGCTCAGAAGCTTCTCTAGACCTTAGAGAAGGTAATTTAGCTAATCTAGATTGATAAACAGAGAAGTCTGAATAAACGGAGCTCGTATGCAAATTACAAACAGCTTAACCAGGAAGTGACAGAGCAAAGCAGCATTATTTAATTGATGCATCCTATGAAACTTTGAGATGAGACAACCCCTTTAACTGCTGCATGTATATTTACAGATAAAAAATATATATTCCTGTCATTTGTTGTCGTATTGTATAATGAATATTAGCACTGAAAATTTTGCCTTTTCAATAGCAGTAATCTACGTATAATAGTAAAATAATTGCAAATGATACAACCCTCAAAAATGTGTAAACACACATGCAAACCATAATTATCAAAAATATATTTTTACTGATAAAAACAACTAAAACATATTATAAAATCATAAGAAAGTAGTTCAGTGTGGTACAATTAGCTTAAAAAACTAAAGAGGCTTTTATAGTTCATAAGGCCATATTAAAAACATGATGTGTTAAAGTTCAAAGGCATAGACAGCAAGATAATAGTTCATTTAAATAGATATTAAATATAAATGAATAAATAGCCGTAAATACATAGTGTAATTCATAAAAGTCCAGTAGGAGCAATATAGCTATCCACAAGATATAAACCCAAGGGAGATCACGGCTAGCAAAGGATCACTTATGTAGGGAAGAGTCCCAGAGCAGGGTCCCAGGCAGCACAAGGCAGGGTGCATCTGTGGCTGCCCCTGGCACAAGTATTGTTTGTCTTATTTCTACATAAAATGAATTACAAGGTGAACATATGAATGTTACATAACAAAAATCATATGTCACTGCTAAATGTTACGAACTTTGTTTTTTGAAAGTTCACAAATGAAAGATGCACATTGTGTATTGTTATATAACAGTAGCAGGGCTATATAGAGCCACCTAATCATGAACATTTCTGTGTTATATACAGTAGCTGACTATCAAAGTATAAATAATACTCTTGACTAGTGTCGGACTGGGATGTCTAGGGCCCACCAAAGGAGTTGATTTTAGGGGCCCACTGTGCTTCCTTCTCTGCCACCTGTACAGTTCCCCCCCTGAGTCCCGCTTCAAATTATAAAGATCGATGTGATGACATCATCACACTAACCGGTAAACATGACGGGGCACTGGGTCATAAAAAGTTATAACACAAAATTTTAAGTATAAAACCACTAATATGGTCTTATAGTTACCAAATAACATTGCTACACAAACACCAGCAGAGTCTCAAGACCAATATTACCAATAAGTACCCACCTACAGTAATCATATAGTGGTAGGTACCAGTGTACACAGGCTCTGCAGACTGTATATTACCACAATACAGTGATCATACAGTATAGTGGCACATACCAGTGTACACAGGCTCTGCAGACTATATATTAATCTGCACGGCACATCTGTCAAGATGATTAAATCAGGTGTGGAAATTATCTTTGTTCCACTCCTTTATCCATCGACTGAACGGTCCTGGAGTGCCCGAATCACTTGGGGCCTGATCAACCCCACAGAAACAGGTAAGTTTGCAGATTTTTATAAAGTCTGTGACTTATCTGTTTTTCGGACATTCTAGTGAAAGTCTTTTGGTGGTTGTCGCCTCCCTTAGGAGACCTGTGTAAGTGTTCAGGTGTGCCTCCAGAGTGTGCTTTGGTACATGTATGCATATCATATGTGTATACCTTTAAACGCTACCAATTAGACATGACTGGATAGTGTATTTTCCTTTCGGTATCATATTTCAGTGTAGGTCAGGAGCTGGGCTCCTGATGGAAAAAAAAAAAAGAGATATCAGGGATACAGTCCCTAAGAAGTGACCCGATAGAAGCAAACCGAAGCCTGTCATAAGTTATATACAGTTATATACAGATACAGTTATATACAGATGATCTGAATTCCTGAAGAGAATTGGTTAAAGACAATAGCCAAAGCCTGTTATAGTTATAAACAGACGAACTGAATAGAACTGGTTAAAGAGTAGCCAAAAGCCTGTTATAGACAACAGACCCTGGGGTTTCTGATAACCCTTGTTATAGACAGAAGACTGATTTTTTGACAACCCTGTTATAAAAGATGGTTTAGACAGATGATTTTTTTCGGGATTCCCTGTGATGAGCAAAAGACTTGATTAGTTTTTGGTATTTTTGGGCTTAATTAAACCCTTTTAAAACGGGGGGTTTAATTTTTGTTCTTTTTTTTCTTAGGAAAAAAAAAAAAAAAAAAAAAACCCTCTTTCCCCCAGGGAAAATTTTTATATTCAAGCTAAAATCACTTGTTATCTTTCAAAACTAAAAATTCTGGAAAGATTTGTAAAAAAACCCCTTGGGGTTCGATTAAAAGCATCTGTTAAGGGGGGTTTGGTAGCTGCGGGAAATTTTTTTACCCTGGGGCCTCTTTTGGCTTTACTAAAAAAATTATAGCGCTCAGTCAAAAAGGGGCATCAAAGTAGTTTAAATCGAAGAGAAAAATAGTAAAATATATATGAGCTTGAGAGAAAAAGTTAATGATAGCTCTTGTAAAGGGGCATAAATCACAGGATTACACGCTAGTATGTGGGAGACAAGCACTGAAAGGGAAAAAAAAGTTTTTTGGCCAAAATATAATTCATTGGGAAAATGAATTTTAAAAAATAGAAGGATTTTAAGAATGAATATGTAAAAGGAGTGAGCTGCCGCCATTCCAAGATGGCGACTTTAAATTTTGGTGGATGTCATCATAAAATTCCATTAACGCTGAAAGTTGCGTAGATTGGGGGAAGGGAACGTACAACATGATCACACCTTGTATTACCTCAATCTGCCCCTCTTGGTATTCTTTCCTCAGCTCCCGTGCCAGAACCTCCCATTATTTCCTGTAGCCATTCTTATGAAGTCCAAACATTCTCTGTATTCGGAAAGGCAAAACCAAACCCCGCCCCTTACGCTTCCGGTGGCCATATTTGTAGTCCTAAGCAATCCAAAGAACCCGGAAGTTCCGGGTTGAAGTTGAACAGGGGCCATCTTGCTCCACCTACTAACGTTCCTACTCCCACCTCTCCTCCTGAATTCACTTGTTACTGTAATGTAAACATTGATATGCAACTGTCGAGTGATAAGTTCTTGCCAGCCACACCTGCAACATCACAACCAGCCCGCAAACACTATCCCCCTTTGCTCACGGCTTCTAGGAACCCCCCTCCTCCGTAGCCGCTATTCTGACTTTCAATGCTAATGGGGGAGAAAGACGGGGAGGAGGACAAGTTGCCATTAGCTACAGGTTTGCCAGGACCCACATCTCCCAACCCAAAATTTAAAAGGACCCAATATTTTTCCTATTGCTCACAGCACACAGACTGCTGCTCTAGGAGAGATTAAACTGTGATTACATTATCCATGCTGTTGGACCCGTATATAATAACGTATCCCATGACAATTCATGTTCTTCTCAGCTAAGTACCTTCTTCAGCTGCCTCCTTCACAGTTATTGTTTCGCAATGTCTTCTTCAGTGTCCCATTACAGAAGGACTGTCAATCCCCTTTTGCTTTCACTTATCGTGGTACTCAGCCCACCGGGGACGAGGATGCTTAAAAGGGGGCCCAAGAACTCACAGTTGACTCAAGCCCTGCAGGACATGTTGATTCTATTGTGTGCACCTGATTTTCCAATTGTCAATCAAGCTCTTTGAGTCTTTTTTCAACATTTGACATCAATCAACTGCAAAGTCTCACAGTCAAGCTCCGATGGTGTTCTAAGAAAATTGTATTCCTCGGACAATGCATATCACAGGGTACCAAACACCTTACCGATGATCGGGAAAAAAGTTGTGATGCTCATTTCTTCACCGAACAATCTAAAAAACTTAAAGGGATTTCTAGGCCTCGTCACTTATATCCCCAATGGAAAACCCATGCCTCAGTCTTATGCAAGTTTTATACGATTCTTTCAAGGACATTAGTTACACCAATGAACTCTCACTTGAGGCACAAGAGTGTTTTCAAAGCCTGAAAAAAAAACTTATCCTACAAGCTCCAGCTCTGGGAATCCCGGACTTCTTCAACTTCTTCCTATTTTGAAGACTATGGCCAAGCTTCCGAAGTCTTGACACAAAAACATGGAGAGCGTATGAGACCTCTTGGATACTATTCTTGCAAGTTAGACCCTTTGCATGACTGTCCCTACTTGCTTCAGAGCATCATTGCTGCACAATTTCTTTTGAAAAAATCAAGACATCATTTTAGGCCTTTGGTCAATGTTTTGGCTCATCATGATCTACAAGGTTCCTGAAACAGTCACAGCAACCTCATGTCAGTAAACAGCGGACATCTCGTTACAATGCCCATTTACCGGATGCCTTAAAATGTTTTTGAGGATGTACTACTCTCAACCCAGCCACTCTGCTTCCTCTCTCAAGGGGAGATAAAGATCAGTATACCACAGATAAAGGGCCAGACTCCCAGATGAACCCTCTTCATGATGCCTTAAACAAATGGAGGCTGAAACCTCCATCTTCCTACTGTCTCTACACCCCAAGTTGGAGACCCCAAGACTATGTCGTCTTCACAGATGGATCCAGATATGCGGATGATCAAGGACGATTCCATACAGGATTTGCTGTGGTTACCTTGCAAAAAAACCATGAAGGCTGCAACTTACCTTCGAGAATGCCAGCCCAAGAAGGTGAGCTCTGGGCTGTAATGGAAGCTTGTAAGCTCGTCGAAGAGAAGACCATGAACTATACCCCGACTCAGCCTACATGTACGGAGTAGCCTTTTGACTTTGGCCCTGAAGGTGGGCCCTGCGAGGTTTCCAGACAGTAGTGGAACGCCCATAAAGAATAAAAGAAGCCATTTAGACTCTGATGCATGCTCCCCAAATTTGGGCCAGCTCAATTGGCCGTTTAAAGACTAAAGCCCATGTTAGAGTAGAGACAGTGGAAAGTAGAAGGCACCTACAGAGCAGACTTGGCTGCAAAGGCGCAGCTCTCTTCCCATAGAGTCGAGAGGAGAGCAGGGTGGCTGTATATGTGCTGACCAGAGCAGAGAAAGAAAGAAGGAGAATTTGAGAAGAAAGAAGGAGAATGTGAGAAGAAGAAGGAGAATGTGAGAAGAAAGAACGAAAGAAGAAAGTGAGAAGAAGGAAAGGAAAGAAGGGAAATAAAGAATAGAGAGGGAACAAGAAGAGAAGAACCAAGGACAAGATGCATTGAATCCAGGTGTTAAAACCTGTTGAGACAATCTCAAACAACTCGAACAGGCCCGAAGGAAAGGAAAAGTTGGGAGGAATTGGGAGCAGAGATACACCAAGATGGATTCTAGAGGAAAGACAATAGACTTTGTTTACCAAGGGCAATATATACAGCTGTAGTACAATGGGCTCATCGTACAAACCCACAGATGAAATAGCCAATGTATTTCTTCAATCAACAAGATATACCTAGCACCCAGAATCTTTATTTCCCGCGGCAAGTAGCCATGCTAGAAGTTGTGAAATATGCAATACTTGTAACCCAGGAGGACTGATCCCAACACCAAGGAAGCATTTGGCTAAACAATATTTTACTCTCCAGCGGACCAGATTGAACACATTGAATTACCCAAGAGTGGAAAATACAAGTATGTTCTAGTAGTGGAGGATATGTTCTCAGGATGGCCTGAAGTCTACACAGTTACCAACATGACTGCCAGAACCACCGTGAAGAAACTATTGACTGAGTTGTATGCAGATTTGGGGTCCCCGAGGTTATTAAATCTGACCAAGGACCTGCCTTCACTGCAAAGGTACCAGAGAATTTGGAAACTATTTGGAGCTGACCCCGACCTACACACTCCCTACCATCCGAATTCGCGAAATTGTGGGAAAGACTGAACGCCACTCTGAAGAAAAAAAATGCTGAAAGCTAGCAAATAAACCTCTCTTCCCTGGCCCGAGATAATACCCATTGCACTCTATTCTGTCAGAAACACCCCCAGACAGCCCACTGGTCTCACTCAGGAGATAATATTCTCAGGCCCTCCCAGATTAAGGAGGTTTCACACATAGCAGTTGAGTGCAGGGAATGATAGCCTTGAAAAATATGTTATAAATCTGTGTAATGAATTGAAACTAATCCATGCCATAGTGTTTCCTCCATTCCAGATCCAGATTCTGATACAAGCTTTCAACCTCCTGGTGACTTTTTTGTGGGTGCAGAAAAAACGTCAGAGATTCTCTGGAGCCCGGATTTGACCATACCAAGTACTCCTGATGTCTCCAACCTCAGTGAAACTTGAAGGAAGACCCCCCTGGATGCATGCTTCAAACTGCAAGAAAGTGACTGTGACCAATAAGGCATTATGAACTTTTCCCTTATCCTTTCATAAGTTGTCTAGTCTGGATGTGTGTAACAATGCAAGAGGGCCAACCAAGGGGTGTGCCTGATGAATTCAAAGCTAGGGATAGGTCAAAGCAGGGTTTTTAATCACTTACGCCCAAAAAACAATCAACAAAAGTATGGATGGATAAATTACATCTATTATAATCAACAGAGGTTTAATTTAAATTTCACCCGAGATGCCTTACAAGGTTAGATGAACAATTAAGCGCCACCTCCATCATGACTTTCCAGAATCAAAGAGGGTTTTGAGATTGTAAACAATCCCTAGATGCCTCTGCCAGGGCTGCTCTGAAAGGGGGCACCTGGCGGCCGTTGGTCAACTTTCTTCCTTACCATCAAAGGCTCTGCGAGGAGGCCGGCGGTTGCTTGGTTACGCCCCTTGGAACAGGCCTGATAGTGGTTCAGTGGGTTCAACACCTGCTCCACCTGTTCACCTGTGTCTAAGGAGAGTGACCTTTACCCATTCTTGTTCAGTTTAGGGAAGAACATCAATCAGCATTCACGCTCTAGGGAGGAGCGTTAGAACAGATTTTGATGTTTTTAGGGGGGACTGTCAAGTTGGTAATTTAAGGGAACAACATCAAAGTCTGTTTCATCATTACATTCTTATTAATCTCATCAGATAGGTTGTTAAACTGCTTTTACTCACCACAATTTAGCCCCCCTTTTCCCTTTAGACAGATGCGGTGTTATAGAACCAAGAAATTCAAGGCCTTCCTCCTCCCCCAGATGATTTCAGAGCGTTTGGGAATGTGTATATCAGCTAATTTCTTCATACGTACATCAAAAATTTAAAACTTGTCTCTTAGCGACCGCCAATTAACCAATCATGTAGTGTAGAATAGTCATGTGATTAAAAAGTTCTATTGGAAAGTAATTTAATGTTTATTTTAAAACAGATTCATGTCTAAAAAGGAAGGTGTGGGTCATGTTTCTCAAGCTTGGCTGTCGACAGCTGTAATAATAATAAGATAATTCGGAGGAGGCATTAATTGGATAAAGGAGTGGAACAAGAATATTTTCCACACCTGATTTAATCATCTTGACATTACCACCATACAGTGAACATGTAGTGGTACATACCAGTTGTTCGCAGGCTCTGCAGACTTTATATTACCACAAAACAGTGACCATGTAGTGGTATATGCCAGTGTATACAGGCTCTGCAGACTGCATATTACCACAATACAGTGACCATATAGTGGTAGAAACCAGTTTGTACAGGTTCTGCAGACTGTATATTACCACAATACACTGACCATATGGTGGTACATACCAGTGTACACAGGCTCTGCTGACTATATATTGCCACCATACAGTGAACATGTAGTGGTACATATCAGTTGTACACAGGCTCTGCACGCTGTAAATTACCACCATACAGTGATCACATAGTGTTTGAAACCAGTCTATACAGGCTCTGCAGATTCTATACTACCACCATACAGTGACCATGTTGTGGTATATAACAGTGCATACAGGCTTTGCAGACTGTATATTACCACCATACAGTGACCATATAGTGATAGATACCAGTGTGTGCAGGCTCTGCAGACTGTATATTATCACCATACAGTGACCATATAGTGGTAGATACCAGTGTATACAGGCTCTGCACTGTTCATTACCTCCATACAGTGATCATATAGTGGTAAAAACCAGTTTATAGAGGTTCTGCAGACTGCATATTACCTCCATCCAGTGACCATGTAGTGGTAGGTACCAGTAGTACACAGGCTCTGCACACATATAAGTGATAACAGTTCAGTTATATTTAGTGACATACATTTCCCTGATGAGTCGTTCACGTTCCCTTTTCTTCTCCACATCTCCATGCTGACTTCTCCCGGTCAACACTTGTACCTGCAGATTTGGACACTAATATCTTAGAATCCTTACTTTTCCAGCACCTCTTTACATTTTCCCAAATTTGTACAAACTTTCCATGGGGGGAGAGCGGGTACAGGCCATAGCTTAGAGGCACAGTCTCCAAGGAGGCGAGGATGAACAGAGGACTAACCTCCTGGAGACTGTGCTACAGCTATGGCCTGTACCCATCAGAATCATATTTTGTGCTCCAGAATCATATCCCCTGCAACCAGAAGATTAGCCACAGACATGATGCATGCTCTCTAGGTGGTGCAAGGGATGGAATTCAGTACTGTCATGCTTTTATTAGTGTTTCTGTTTTTTCTACAGATTTCCCTATTGGACTGTGATGGATTTATTGGATATAAACAAATATTATATGGACCAAAATTTCTTACTTTCTTAAATCACATGCATAGGTAAAATATCAGACAGTTATTCCCACATAAAGTGACACATGTCAGATTTCAAAAATGGGGCTCTGTCAATGAGGTCAAAACAGGCTGCGGCGGTAAGGGGTTAAATAATAAATTCATTTAAGAGTAAAGTTGCATACATTTATATACACATAGAGCGACATGTATTATTGGGGCTACGCCAAAAAGAATGTATGAAGAGGTGCACTAAAAACTTTGGGGCGATAAGTCCCTTTGTAATGCGCCAAAGACATTTTTTAGTCTGCCAAATATTCATAGAAGTAGACACATTTATGATTCTTTGACGACAAACCAAGCCAGACCAAGTTAAAGGTGGTCTTCCATTGCCAGACTTGTCGTATTGGCCCTAGACTGCGCATGTATGTGTGAACTGAGAATAACAGGTTCATACATTCTGGTGTATTCTACACGGCCTTAAAGGTATTTAGAACTGACCTGTCAGCGCCAATATTCATACATGTCGCCCATAATAATTTGTCCAATATATTGTACTCTATAAAAAAATAATCCCAATAAAGTTTATGCTGCGACATCACCCCCATAAACGTGAGCACACTGTACAGTATATACTGAGACATCAACCCCACCCCTGTCATAGACGAGAGTGTACAATATTTCACCCCCCAAAGACAAGAGACAAATCATTATGTGTATATAAATTTGTGCAACTTTACTTTTAAATTAATTTAAATAAATATTTTTTCATTCACATTATTGTCATTATATTCACCAACAATATATTATTTAAATTTGACAAGTGCTGGATGACACTTTTGTTATTGGATATCCTTTTGGATTAACCTGCAGTCCGGTGGACCTTCCATGCAACGGAGAATATAATGCAAGGACCTTCAGTTTATTGTGGCTTTTGTCTGTGGTGAGCAAAACAAATAATTTGTCTTTTTTTTCATTCGACTTGTACCCACACAAAGCATTACAGAAACTAAACTCCTCAAGGCATTCATCTAGGGGTGCAGTAATCATTTTGACCCCATGTTTTTTTGTTTTTTTTCAGAAATTAGCTTGCAATGGATTTCAAAGGTTAAACTGCTATTTTTTGTCAGATATACAATTTTACTATTCAATTTGTTGTGTTACTCTAAACACACAGAAATATTTTTTTTTAAAAAAATGCAACTGGAACTCATCTATAGAAATTCTTTTCTAAATTTCTGGCCCAGGGGAAATTTATTATTAATTTTCACCCCTGATCCTTAACTTTGGGGTTAACATTTACTGGGCCCATTTCCTGCATGGGTGCGGGATTGTATTTCTTTAATGTTTCATCATCTGCCTGTTATAGCCCCCCCCTTGCCCCTTTTAGGGTATGTCCTACCCCGGGGAATGGGGGGGCTATGCAGGGGGCTGGATTTTGATGGTTTTTGAATTTCAAAACCATCAAAATCCAACTGCAAATCCATCCTGATAGATCTCAATAGAAAATCTGAGCAGTAGTCTACACAGCGCTGATTTTCTGAGGTCGGGATTCAAATCTGAAAAATGTGTCAAGAAAACTTGGAACGTACATACTTCTGCTGGATTTCCGAAGGAAAATATACTGTTCAATTTCAATTGGCCGGCCGAATCCGAAGACTGACCGCAAAATCCATGCCAAAAACCAAAAACTGATTGTAAAATACCATTAGATTCTGTTATAGAATACGACCATTCTTTTACAATTGCTGTGTAGACACGGCCTTAACATGATCTAATTTTTAATTTATCCATTGATGCAACCTTTAAAGGGTTTTCTCAGTACGCTGTTTCTCTGACTCAAAGGCAGTTTTTCACTAACTCTATCTTCTAAGGCAGGGTTTACAGCAGTGTTTACAGCAGTGATTAACATATTCAGCTTCAAGCAGTTACAGAGCAGGAGGTTGTTATCTATACAAGTTTACAGATAAATGGATGCTTTCAGTCCTCACAGTACATATACCTTTTGTTTACTGCAGCTAATCTTTCTAAATCAAATTAGTTCACTCTGAGCTCAATCTCTGTCCCTGGGGGTGACATCACTTCCAGCTCTCAGCTAATCAGGTAACAGACTGATCTGGTATGCAAGTCACCACAGAAACCTGTGTGCACTCACAGAACAGCTAAAATGTCTTTATCTCATGACTAAAGTAAAATCTATTGACCAATGTATCCAGAAAATGTCTTAATTTAATAGTTCATTCATATTTAAAGCTAATCTTCATAGTGAGAAAACTTCCTTAAGAGGCATTTTTTTAATAACACCAACAAGAGGCACATATGCTGAATAACATATTGACCAATCTGACTAATGCAGATGCTTTAATGTGAAGTAACTAAAAAAAAACATGGACCTCATTTTATAAATGCAATCCTTTAAGGGGGTGTTCTTACCACAATGATTAGCTTTAATCACGTGGGCAACGGTAAATAAAAACTAATACTGATTCTGATTCTGATTTTGCTTTGTTTAGGAGCAAAAGGCGATTTTATGCACTGCCAGTGTACACAAGTTTCTCTAGGTTACTGACCACCTATCTCTTCTCTGATTGCTCCTAGCAGCCCCTGTCAGGCCATGGTGAGCTTGATCCCTGTTGAGTTTATCAGTAGAACAAGAGTTTGTTTATTTAGGTCAATGACAAGTTTTAACTTTTAGAGCTCTGTAGTCTTGTGCACTATAGTTTATAAACCTCTACCAGTCATGCCACTGTAACAGACTCAGCTACGAATAACAGAGCTAATATGTCAATTACTGCTATAGACCCGCCCAGAATCTAACCAGAAAGTGTGAGCCTGAAGCTGGCTGTGGCTCTGTGAAACAGCATGGTAAGACAATCCCATTTATACAGTTTATGAAGGTGTACAGTGAAAAGTTTGACCCCACAGGAGTTTCACAAATTCATTTTCCAGATTAATATGGAACAGATGGTGAAAAGGGAGACATGCCATTTCAATGCTCAATGGTGCTGTGCTTAGCTTGTGCTACTTAAAACACACACCCCATACATTTAACAAGGTTCCCTCAGGTACAGAAATGCCATATGTATGGACATAAATTGTCATGTGCCATTTGACTTTTGAAGCTTGGATTTAGCTGGTATGGTTTTTGGGTGCCATGGCACTTTTACTTAGCCCATGAAGTATCAGTAAAGTAGGAACTCCCCAGAAGTGACATGATTCTGTAAACTACACCCCTTTAGGCATTGATCTAGGGGTATTATAAGAAGTAGTAGTTTATTTGGGTTTTTTCTCTCATTTCAATTTATTTCTTGAAGGTTATCAAAAGTCAGAATTACAATGGTGTAAGTAAATTTTGAAATGAATAATCCATGAATGTGTGGTAAACTTGAATAGTGTCCTTTCTTATTCCCCTTTTATAACACACTTTGCATCGTTTTTAAGTCATTCCTGTCTTACTACTGGAAGGGTTTTCAGTGGGAAAATGTTGTCTTGATACAATAGAGGTCCCCTTTTTTCTACAAGTACTGGGGCATTTCTATTCCTGGCTTCAGCACATGATGTGGGAGATCATTCCATTTCGTGTAATCTAGAATGCAGTATTCCTTAGGGGAAACTGTAGTAGTACCTCCTACAGGGACGGGAATGCTGTTGAGAAATATGGATAATGTAAGAACATCCCATTTGTACTGATACTTGACCAACAGCATGTTCTTGTTCAGGCTGAGACTGTTAATCTGCTCCAGCAGGAATATTCCCAGTATGCCAAATCTGTCTGTGGGCTGCGTGCACTGTGTGTGCTAAGGTAATGGGCCCCTGATGCTCACTTATGTGCAGAGTAGTCCTTGGTACTGTTGTTGTGTCCATCATTGACAAGAGGGGATACAATACAGCAAGGTAACAGTAGAAGGTGTGGAGGGAAAATGGCAAACTCCTGCTCTGAGGGTGGGCTTTAGCATGGTGATAAGTCTCCTACAATCACTGTGCATCTTGATGTTGGCACTGCAGCACTGAAGGAGATCCCTGCTGTACTGTTGTTGTCATTAACCCTTCCAGAATCTTTGTCGTGTGATTATGACACCAAAGGTCCTGCTGGTCTAATTACACTACACTATATAGAGATGGAGATCCGTATTTGTGTTAATAGGGAAAAAGATGCTGGTCTGTGAGGATAGGAAGCTTGAAGATTATTGAGGGGGGCCATGAGCAGCAGTCTTTATGTTGCAGAGTAGGAGCTAAAGCAGCAGTTTATATAAGTTAGAGTAGGGGATAGAGCAACAATCTATAGGTCACAGAGGAGGTGATAGAACTGCAGTCTATATGTGACAGAGGAGGGGATAGCAGCGGTCTACATATGACTGCGGAGGAGATAAAACAACAGTCTCTATGTGACAGAGAAAAGGATAGAGCAGTGTTATCTATGTTTGAGAGGAGGGGATTGAGCAGCCATCTACATTTGATGGAGGAGGAGCTATGAGTAGCACTTTATGTGTGGGAGAGGAAGGAATATAGCAGCAATATTTATGTGAGACAAGAGGGGATAGAGTGATAGTCTACATGTGAAAGAAGAGGAGCCTTGAGCAGTAGTCTCTTTGACCAAGAGGAGGGGATAAACCAGCAGTCTCTATGTGACAGAGAAGGGAATAGAGCAGCAGTCTATATGTGATAAAGGATTGGATGGAGCAGCAGTCTATATGTAAGAGTGGAGGAGCCATGAGCAGAAGTCTATATGTGAGAGATTAAGGGGACATGAGCAGTGGTCTATAAGTGAGAGAGGAAGGAACAGAGCTGCACTGTATATGTGACAGAGAAGGCAATAGAGAAGTAGTCTCTTTGTGACAGAGGAATGAATAGAGCAGCAATTTATATCTGAGAAAGGAGGAGCCATGAGCATCGGCCTATATATCACAGAGGAGGGGATAGAACTTCAGTCTATTTGTGAGAGAATAAGGGTGCATAGGCAGTGGTCTAAATGTGAGAAAGAAGGGGGCTATGATCAGCAGTCTATAAATGACAGACGGGAACATGAGCAGAAATCTGTATGTAAAATAGAAGGCTATGAGCAGTAGACTAGATGTGAACGAGAAGGGGTTATGAGCAGCAGTCTACATGTAAGAGCAGGCTCGGACTGGGCCGCCGGGGGACCCGGAGGCAGTGCTGTCGCTCCCCGGGGCCCGTACGCGCATCCGGTCACTGGACGCCCGGGACCCGCGTCCCCAGCGCCCAGAGACCGGCCCGGGAGTCGGGGACTAATGTCCCGACTCCCGGGGCTGCGCGGTGTCAGCGGAGCAGAGCGCCACTAGCGCTGCTCTCCCGGCTGATAGCTCCCTGGCAGGCCCCTTCTGCTGACGTAGGCGCGTGGTGACGTCACTTCACCGCGCCGCCTATGCAGGGCGCCAGTACGGAGCCGGCGGGGAGATCGGAGCGGCCGGGACCAGCCAGGAGCGGGAGCCGGAGCCAGGTAAGTGGTTGGGTGTTTTTTTTGTTTTTTTAAACTATCTAAGGGGGCCCCTGGCTACTAATGGGGGCCCTGGCTACTAAGGGGGCCCCTGACTACTAAAGGGGGCCCTGACTACTAATGGGGGGGGCCCTGGCTACTAAGGGGGCCCCTGACTACTAATGGGGGCCCTGGCTACTAAGGGGGCCCCTGACTACTAATGGGGGCCCTGGCTACTAAGGGGGCCCCTGACTACTATGGGGGGCCCTGGCTACTAAGGGGGCCCCTGACTACTAATGGGGGCCCTGGCTACTAAGGGGGGTCCTGGCTACTAAGGGGGTCCTGGCTACTAAGGGGGCCCCTGGCTACTAAAGGGGGCCCCTAACTACTAATGGGGGCCCCTGACTACTAATGGGGGCCCCTGACTACTAAGGGGGGCCCTGGCTACTAAGGGGGCCCCTGACTACTATGGGGGGCCCTGGCTACTATGGGGGGCCCTGACTACTAAGGGGGGCCCTGGCTACTAAGGGGGCCCCTGACTACTAATGGGGGCCCTGGCTACTAAGGGGGGCCCCTGAGTACTAATGGGGGCCCATGACTACTAAGGGGGGCCATGATACTAAGGGGGGCCCTGGCTACTAGGGCCCCTGGCTACATGGGGGCCCTGGCTACTATGGGGGGCCTGGCTACTAAGGGGGGCCGGTACTAGGGCCCTGGCTATAAGGGGCCCCTAACTACTAATGGGGGCCCCTAACTACTAATGGGGGCCCCTGGCTACTAAGGGGGCCCTGGCTACTATTGGGGGCCCTGACTACTATGGGGGGGCCCTGACTACTCTGGGGGGCCCGTGCTACTATGGGGGCCCCTGACTACTATGGGGGGCCCTGGCTACTATGGGGGGCCCTGACTACTATGGGGGGCCCTGACTACTAAAGGGGGGCCCTGACTACATAAAGGGGCCCCTGACTAAATAAAGGGGCCCCTGGCTACATAAAGGGGGCCCTGACTACATAAAGGGGGGCCCTGACTACTAAGGGGCCCCTGGCTACATAAAGGGGGCCCTGACTACCTAAAGGGGGCCCTGACTAACTAAGGGAGCCCTGACTACCTAAAGGGGGCCCTGACTACCTACACACTAGCTAAAGGGGGCCCTGACTTCCTGCACTCTAGCTAAAGGGGGGGCTGACTTACTGCACACTAGCTAAAGGGGCCCCTAACTTCTGTATACTACCTAAAGAGCACTTAACTGCCTGTATACTCCCTAAAAGAGACCCCTTACTGCTGTATACTCCTAAAGGAGGCCTTAACTGCCTGTATACTATCTAAAAGAGGCCCTTAACTGCCTGTATACTCCCTAAAAGAGACCCCTAACTGCCTGTATACTACCTAAAGGAGGCCCTAACTGCCTGTATACTCCTGCATTATCTCCAGGGGGTTAGTCCTTTCCCCACCCTCCAACCCCTTAGGGTACTAGGCTTCTAAGTTATGGCCTGTACCCGTTCTCCCACCCCTGGGAGGTTTGTACAGAGGTGGGTATGGGTAAAGAGATGCTGGAAAATTGAGGATTCTAAGATATTTGTGTGTAATTTCTGCAGGGATGAGTTGTGGCCGGGACAAGTCATCATGGCGGTGTGGAACGGAAGCAGAAGAGAAAAAGAATGACTCATGAGAGAAGAGAACGACTCCTCAGATAGGACATCTCCGGTGAGTCCCTGGATGTAAGGGGTTATGTTACTTCTATATTGGATCAGTGCTGTATTCACTGTAATGTGACCTGAGCTGGTGTCTGACCTCTATGTGGTCTCTATATAGCAGTGTTGTAGGTTATACCTGAGCTGGTGTCTGACCTCTATGTGGTCTCTATATGGCGGTGTTGTAGGTTATACCTGAGCTGGTGTCTGACCTCTATGTGGTCTCTATATGGTGGTGTTGTAGGTTATACCTGGGCTGGTGTCTGACCTCTATGTGGTCTCTATATGGCGGTGTTGTAGGTTATATTGGCGTTAGTTTAGTGGCAGTGTACATGTGTCCCTGATTGTAAGAGTAAGGGAACACCTGACCCTGTGATAGGAGTTACACTTCTACTTTCTTGCTGGTGTTTATTTTAGAAGGTGGTGAGGTGCGTGACCAAGGGAAACGTGGAGGGGATATTGTGACCAAGGGAAACGTGGAGGAGGATATTGTGACCAAGGGAAACGTGGAGGAGGATATTGTATGTGGGGGGATATTGTATGTGGGTGGAGGAGGATATTGTATGCGGGTGGAGGGGGATATGTTGTAGGGGAGGGGATATTGTATGTGGGTGGAGGGGGATATTGTATGTAGGTGGAGGGGGATATTGTATGTGGGTGGAGGGGGATATTGTATGTGGGTGGAGGGGGATATTGTATGTGGGTGGAGGGGGATATTGTATGTGGGTAGAGGGGGATATTGTATGTGGGTGGAGGGGATATTGTATGTGGGTGGAGGGGATATTGTATGTGGGTGGAGGGGGATATTGTATGTGGGTGTTGGGGGATATTGTATGTGGGTGGTGGGGGATATTGTATGTGGGTGGAGGGGGATATATTGTATGTGGGTGGAGGGGGATATATTGTATGTGGGTGGAGGGGGATATTGTATGTGGGTGGAGGGGGATATTGTATGAGGGTGGAGGGGGATATTGTATGTGGGTGGTATGTGGGTGGTGGGGGATATTGTATGTGGGTGGAGGGGGATATTGTATGTGGGTGGTGGGGATATTGTATGTGGGTGGAGGGGGATATTGTATGTGGGTGGAGGGGGATATGGATGGAGCTACTTAGCCCTGTGTCTATGATATGCTAGATAGACAGATATGTGACTCTCTTGCTATTGTACTACACCATACAATTCTGTTTTGCACACTGTATTATGTGGTAAAATGGGCACGTTTATGTCCGAGAGGCCGGTAATATTTTCATGTACAGTAGGGTGGGCCCCCAAGATCAACTCCCCTGTGGGCCCCAGGCCCCCCAGTCCGACACTGTGTGAGAGGAAGGGGAATGAGCAATGGTCTATATTTTAGAGAGTAAGGTGCCATGAGCAGTGGTCTATATGTGAGAACTGAGGGTGCAATTAGTAAGTTGTCTATATGTGAAAGAGGAGGAGGCCATGAACAGCCACTTTATATGTGAGAAAAGGGGACATGAGCAGTGGTCTTTATATAAGACAGGAAGGGACCATGAGCGGAAGTTTATATTTAAGAGAGGAGGGGGCCATGAGCAGTGGTCTAAATATGAGAGAGAAGTTGGGCCATGAGCAGCAGTCTACATGTTAAAGAGAAGATCCAGACTACAGAAGAACAGAGGATTTGAGGTGAGGAAGACAGCATCAGCCTGCTGTTTAGAAGGAGACAACCATTGGGGGTCTGTGTAATAGGAATCCGGGGAACAGAATAGATTGGTGTGCAGTACAGCAGAGAGGCATTATCTACAGGAGAAGAAACAGGTACCACAAGGGGCACTATTAGTGAGTGGGGCCTAAAGTGGGAAGTATTACTTTGTAGAGCACTATTATGCACTACTGTTACTAAATATTATGGGGCACTATATGGGGCACTACTGAGACACTATTAATTTTTGAGGAATTATCTGTTTGGCTTTATTTTTTTAATAGTAGGCCCCATTAACATAATGTCTTGAGGCTCTGTTGGAATACCCACATAAAGATCAACACAGACTTAAAAATGCAGCAAACAAAAAGCATTTTAAAATTATTAATATTCTCAGTGTTAAGCTGTATCTGGTATTTGCATTTTACTGCTGTTTTTTGTGAGTTTGCATTGGTATTGTGGCAGTACAATTCATTTAATATTGTTTGGAGGTGATTTCCTTGATTACCATGACCATGAAAAACGTAGCCCCAAAAACAAAATTCTTCGAATATGTATTGTTCAACGATGGCAACATGCCAAAGTCCAGACAATAATAGTGTAATGGTTAACGGGTATGCAGGTATTGAATCCACAGGGTCACCGTGAAAGATGGTGCAGACCACGCCAGTGCCAGTGTTCTTTGTGACATAATAATTGTTGCCATACAAGAATGCACATAGGGGGCAAAATATTCAAGAAGGCTGTGGCATTTAAACAATGCTTTGTATGTATTTAGGGGTCTAGTATGAGCTGATATGTACTCCATTATCTGAAAAGTGGCACATGAACTGAACTTAATGAGACCAGGTGGCATTTTCTCAGTCATCTTTAGGAGCGAGTAACCCTAGTTCCTTGTTATTAGCTTGGAAGTGTAAAACAAAAAATTTAGACAAAAACTCTATTGCCTGAGCTCTTTATGCTCCTCTGCCAGTGATAACTCTATGTGAAGGATCTGGGCAATTATTGAGACACTAGCTGCTAGATTCACTCCCCCCATATAACAAAGCCTTATACATTCTGCTCCACCCTCTAACTAATGCCTGATAACAGAGGGTTTAGCAGAGTACATTTCTCACATTTGTTTCATCAGTTCAGGCTGTATTTATAACTGCTTACAGCAATGCAAGTGTTCTGCTTACAAGGAGCTTATGGAGGGAGGTGACAGCTCTGCAGGCATGAGAAATGACCAGCACAGGAGGTCTGCAGAGCTATGACATCCTCTCCCTCCCATTGCTCACACAGAATGATGATGTCACCAGTCTTCAGTGAGAAAAGACATGTCTACTGGGAGGAGAGGCCCACCCCTGGATTTGAAGCTGTAAACTGGAGAGATAGCACAATATGCCTGCAGAAGCCTATACTTGGAAAACCCTTTTAATGTGTGCACTATGTTTTGATACCTAACAAGCCTTTAATTTGCAGAACACACCGCTCTTAGATGCCATTGTTAAATTTGAACATATAGGGCAACATGTATGAATTCTAGCACTGATAGACCAGTTCTAAATCGCTTTAAGGTAAGTTTTTCTGCAAGTCATATATACAGGCGCAGTCTAGTGCCAATACGACAACTTAGGCTCAGGCAGACCACCTTTAACTTGGTCTGACTGTTCTAACTGTTCTGTGCCAAAGTTTTGGCATCAAAGAATCATAAATGTGTCTACTCCTACGAATGTGGTGTGACCCCCTCAGAATGCCCCAAAACTTTGGCGCACTAAAAAGTGTCTTTGGCGCGGTACCGAGGCACTTACCGTGCCAAAGTTTGGAATACGGCTGTTCATACATCTATAGAACTGGGCTACTACAGATTTTTGAGGCCAGAATTCTAGCACGGCTCCGTTCATACATGTCGCCCATACTGTACACTATGTTATATCATTGCACTGTTTTACTGTGGTAGGCAATTTGGTCTTTGTGCACCATGACTGCTATAATTAGACATCTGGGGCCAGCATTGAAGGCCCAGTTAAAGAAGTGATTGTTTACTGGGAGCTTATGTAGCTAAATTATGCACAACCCTGTAAACCTACAAAAACATTACGTGACTAGTAGTTTGCTGGTGCCTGTTTGATGAGTTATTAATAACACAGTAATATGAGACGGAATATCATGACTTTTAAATGAGGTCCATCTCGATACATAGGATCCTTGTTGGAAATATTTTAGTGTCTGTTAATCAAAGTGAAACTAGCACCAGAACTACCAGTCCCCATCAGTTTGGGACTTATAGGTGTACTTGCCAACCATTTCTCTGCTGCTTGACTGAAACACCTCTAGTTTATATGATTTGGAGCAGGATTTCTAAGTAAAATGCAGAGTAAATTCTGACTGCACTCCTTAAGTGACAGTAGGAATCCTGCTTATTCTGCCCACATGAGGTGATTGACAACTTTTGCTGCATCAATGTCTATACAGAGCTAACTGTCAATCACTCATGTGATGGGGGATGGGTGGGGGAAGCAGCACTTTCAGTTTCACTTTCAGAGATTTTCTCTGCTTTTTACGCAGAAATCATGGTGTAAATCATATAACTCTATATATCACAGAGCTCAGCTCCTCTCCTCTATCATATAACCCTATATATCATATAACCCTATATATCACAGAGCTCAGCTCCTCTCCTCTATCATATAACCCTATATATCACAGAGCTCAGCTCCTCTCCTCTATCATATAACCCTATAGATCACAGACCTAAGCTTCTCTCCTCTATCATATAACCCTATATTCACAGAGCTCAGCATCTCTCCCCTATCATATAACCTATATATCACAGAGCTCAGCTTCTTTTCCCCTATCATATAACCCCATAGATCACAGAAAATCAGCTTCTTTTCCTCTATCATATAACCCTATATATTACAGAGCTCAGCTTCTCTCCTCTATCACATGACCGTATACCATCAGAGAGCTCAGCTTCTCTCCTCCATCATATAGCCCTATATATCACAGAGCTCAGCTTCTCTCTCATTTATATACTCTATATATCACAGAGTCAGCTTCTCTTTCTCTATCTATATAAACCTATATATCACAGAGCCTCAGCTCCTCTATCATATAACCCTATATATCAAAGAAGCTCAGCTTCTCTCCCTCTATCATTAACCCTATATATCACAGAGCTCAGCTTCTTCCTCTATCATACAACCCTATATATCAAAAGAGCTCAGCTCCTTCCTCTATCATATAACCTATATATCACAGAGATCAGCTTCTTAATCTATCATATTACACTATATATCACAGAGCTCAGCTTCTCTCCTCTATCCTATAACCCTATATATCACAGAGCTCAGCTTCTCTCCTCTATCATATAACCCTATTTATTACAGAGCTCAAGTTCTCTCCTCTATCATATAACCCTATATATCACAGAGATCAGCTCCTCTCCTCTATCATATAACCCTATATATCACAGAGCTCAGCTCCTTTCCCATACTCCTCTCCCGCCCGTCCCCTTCAGCCCCTCAGAAAGGTCGGTGAAACCTCCCGCAGCTGAACAGCTGTAGGAGGTTCTCTGTATTCAGTGGCGTAACTAGGATAGCCTGGGCCCCAAAGCAAACTTTTGGATGCCCTCCCCCTCCCCCGCTTCCCTGACCACGAACATTTACCGGGACCTCTTAATACAAGGAGTGAATACCTCACCATAGATATCACCATCATACTGCTACCAAACAAACCCCACTATATCCATATTAACATTACTAATAGCGCTACTACATATGGACCGGATTATACTGCCAGAACAAGACCACAAATTACCACCACATAATGACTAATACCCCTATACTATTACTGAATAAAAATCAATATTACTGACATATAGTGGTATATACTACTGTACACAGGTGCCCTACAAACTGTATGTAACCTCCATTTAGTGACCATATAGTGGTAGACACCAGTGTACACAAGCTCTGCAGACATATAAGTGATTACAGTGCAGTTACATCTTGTGACTTACAGGTGACGTTTCTCTACCGAGTCGTTGACTTTCCCTTTTGTTCTGCATCCACTCCAGACGGCCATGATGATTTCTCTTGGCCACCACTTGTCCCGGCAGATTTGGACACAAATATTTTAGAATACACACATTTACAGCACCACACTCCATGCCCCCCACCTCTGTGCAAACTTCCCGAGGGTGGGAGGGCAGGTACAGGCCACAGGTTAGATGCCCAGTCTCCTATAGGGGAGGAACAGAGGATTCACCCCCAGGAGATTGTGTTAAAGCGATGGCCTGTACCCCACCGAATCATATAAGCAGGTAGACCCCTAATAGAAAGGTTGGTAGGCCCTAGGTAGGTAGGTTAGTAGACTTGAGGTAGGTAGGTAGTACATAGGCCCCAAGTAGGTAGATACTAGGTAGGTAGGCAGTAGTCAGGCAAGTCTCAGGTAGGTAGGTATGCAGTAGGTGGGCCCCAGGTAGCTAGGCTATAGGTGGGGCCCACATAGGTAGACAGGTAGGTAAATAGGCTATAGGGTGACCCAAATAGACAGGCAGGCTTTAGGTAGGCTATAGGGGCCATATGAGGTAGGGATATATACCGGCAGGCAGGGGGCTATATAGACAGGCAGGTATATAGGCATGCTAAGGGTGGACTATATAGGCATGCTGTCAGGGGTGACTAAATACTAGGCAGGCTGGCGGTATATAGACAGGCTGCAGTCTACAGGCAGGCTGGGGGTATATAGGCAGGCTGGGGTATACAGGCAGGCTGGGGTATATAGGCAGGCAGGAGTATATAGACAGGCTGGAGGTATAAAAGACGGCTGGGGTTATATAAGACAGCTGGGTGGGCTAAGCAGCAGCGAGGAGTTATACATGGCAGCTGAGGGGTATAAGGCAGGCTGGGGGATACAGGCAGGGCTGTTACACACCATGCGGCTCGGGACATAAAGAACGGCTGGGGGTATATAGACTGGCTGAGGCTATACAGGCATGCTGGGTATACAGGCATGCTGGGGGTCTACATAGTACAGGCTGGGGTATATAGAGGCAGGTGTGGGGTCCTTACAGGCTTGTGGGTATACAGCAGGCTGGGGGATAAAGACAGGCTGAGGTATAACAGACAGTCTGGGTATAACTAGACAGTTGGGTAATACAGACAACTGGGTGTATAAGCAGACTGGGGTATATAGACAGGCTGCGGTATACAGCAGGACCGGGGTATATAGGCCCGAGCAGCGGGGTTAATAACAGGCTGGGTTTAACGTAGGCTGGGGTATATAGGCAGACAGGGGTATATAGGCAGACAGGGATATATAGACAGGCTGGGGGTATATAGACAGGCTGGTGGGCTATACAGGCAGCGAAGGGCAGGTAAAATAAGAAATAGGTTACTTACCTCGACCACGCTCTCCCCGAGGCCTGCGCTCCGGCGCTGTGCTCAACCGGCAGCGCGATCATGTGATGTAATTCGCGACGCCCACGGATCACTAAGAGCCATACGCCGCGTGTCAGGAGGAAAATAGCAGACTGAGCGATGAATGTAGTCCACTCTGCTACCATGGGGCAGCGCTGCCTCTGATCGCTCGGGCCCTGAGGCCCGGTGTTCAGAGCGGACATGCGCTGGGCCCTCATGCACCGTGACTGCATAACCTGGTAGTTACATTACGCCCCTGTCTGTATTCGAACGGGTACCCAATGCACATCATCAACACTGTCCTGAAGTCACAGACTGCGACTGCTGGTGCGATGCTCTGATAACCACCACTTTATGCAAAAAGAAAAAAGAAAGGGGGCGCACAATAGCCGTAAATTGTAATTGAAGAGGAGAAAATGGAGAGAAATTCTCACCTTCCTAGTGTTGCGCTATTATTGTAGACAACCAACACTCATAAGCCTTTCAGCTATTTGTACCCCGTATCCCTACTACGGCAGCCGCGTCTCTGGTACTCA
Source organism: Phyllomedusa bahiana (assembly GCA_025379985.1). Lineage (NCBI taxonomy): Eukaryota > Metazoa > Chordata > Amphibia > Anura > Hylidae > Phyllomedusa > Phyllomedusa bahiana. Next base: position 27,004 of record JAODAL010014859.1, on the reverse strand, counting down.
CTCGATAACCGGTCGGAGAATAAGCCACAAAATGGAGATAAAAAGAAAAAATGAGGACCCAGGCGCACGTGCAGTTGTCGATAAAAAGCCAAGTCTAAGGCTTTTCATTAAAAGTTTTTATTCTTAAAAATGTCACCGCATTACCGTGCAAAATTAAAAACATAGGAACTTAAAAAAGACTTTACCGTTTCGCGCCTGTGTACCCGCGCTTCCATCAGAAGTACAGATCACCTCGATACAAAAAGTATATATCGCGCCGACCAATTATTTGATAATTGTATAATGTTGATTTAAAAAAAAAAAAAAAAAACAAAACAGGTAGATACGGGAGACACCTGAGATTAAGGAAAAATGGAAGACAAATCTGCTCGAGCAGGTTCAATCAGTAGTAAAGATGAGCAGGGAGAAGAGAACGGGAGGACCCGGGAGTCCATTTCTGAACCCGCTGCATATTTGAACTCCGATATGTTTGTAATGAAAAATGAATATCAAAAAATCGAATAAAAATAAAAAATATGTTATATTGTATTAAGAGAGTGGGGGGAAAAAATAGAAAAGTGTGAATGTGAGATAAATCACCCCCTAAGATATCAAAAAACAAAGTCGGGGAGTAAATAAAGAAAACACGAGAAAATTGTTGAAAGGAAAAAATATCCAATGTCAAGAAAGGCGGTAAGATACAAATTGACCATGAAGTGCGAGATGGTTTTTAAAAAAGTATTGCCGCTATGGAAAAGATGAAAAAGGCTCTGAAACTAATTCATATAATGTGGATCAAGTACATATGATTGGTTGAGCGTAAGGAGTAAAAATGACTGGACCAATAAAGTTGTAGAAGAACTCCTGTGGATAGGTTATACTAATGGTGTACTATGAACTGTCCAATCATGTTCAGATAAGTTAGGCCTCAGCTGATAGGTATGACAACTCTACCGGAGGTTTAGGAGTAGACCAATGGAAAGAGAGCTCTCCTCTATGGCAAATACCTAGAGAAGGCTCGAGAGCTGGGTGGCCGTTGTCGCTGACCAATATTGGTCAAAAGAAGGTTTAGTGGCCCGGGCTGTGTGGTTATAGGTATGTTAGGTGAGGATTTTGAACTGTTAGGATTTAGAGGGAAAATATATAGAGAAAGAAAGATTTCCATCCGTGGGTCTCGTAGTGCGGATTCTCTCGGATAGACATATGTGGACAATGTGTGGTTACTCTATAGACGAATACTTAGTGTAACCGAGAGTACAATAAATGACTGGATACAAGTTTGATATACATTACAATCACTAACAAACATGAAGCAAAACAGATAATTTATTATTAGAACATCCCATTACGAACAGGAAACGTGAATAAATAACTATTTAAGGCAGTATAACTGTCACGTGTTTCCTAAATTTGTCATATAGAAATATAAAACAATTTAAAAAAATCGGATTTATATAGCTTATTGTGGTCTATACATTTAGACCAAGCAATAGAGTTAATATAAAATTTATTCAGATGTAAATAAAAAGAAATAAAATAAATTTTCTTTCTTAGTGTGAACGAACAAGAGAGTACTTGAAGCGATCTTCTAAAAAGAGATAAAACATGGTTCAATGAAATTAATAAATTAATAAATTAACTCGGTAGCATCATTAAGGCCCTTGGGGGACAGAGTTTGTAGTCTATAGATCCAAACACTCTTCATTCATTCTGAGGCCTGTAAACGATTCGTAGTTTTCATGAAGATAAAATCAACTGCGGAGTATTTTATAAGACATTAAAAACTCTCTGATGAACTTCAGTGTATGGCGTGACACGACACTATGTAAATAGTCACCTCTTTTACTGACCAGGCCGCTGTGGCATTTAAACGGTAGCACACGTAGGGGTCCTAACTGTCTGCTGCCTACAAATTACGGAGTGACAACTGCATTCGATGACAATATAATAACAAAATGAACTTTTCGCAGTTTAATGTATATTTTGATGGAATATCTGCCTTATAGTTTTTGAGATAAATAAATATTTCACCCGACGTAGTGATGCTAGTACAAGCAAAAGTCAAAGAGGTGACCGACAGGGAACATCCAGATTGAGATAGGACTTCTGGTGATGTTTCGTATACTTTATTCGACAGGGTCATCTACCAAGTTCTTTATGATTTTTAGGTGCCCTACCTGTAGAATATTCCCAGGTTTTTGTCCGGTAATAACAGGACCTAAATACGGGTCTTTTTTTTGGATATACCAGTGTCTTCTAACCTTAGCGTTTTCTTCTGAATTGCTGATCTTGATGAAATAGACGTTCGGTAATAGGAGGAAACTTTATTCTGAACTGTCATCTACTGGAATTGTTCCATCCTTTTTTTCAAGGCACTCTCACTGTCTGTTCAGATTATCGGATTAAGTTGAGACATCTAAACAAAAGAAATACAGGATATTATTTCTTCTCAGATCGAAATCTCTTAGTTAGGAAGTTCTTTTGGTGTAATTTTATTCAGAGTCTTTCAGTGCATTTTTGCGTCAACCTTATAATTGGCCAAACGTACATGTCATCACAAGCCAAGGTCTTGTGGTAGCACCTTTAACATGTATAATATGAGTGCTATCTACCTCGTTTTAAAGTGAGTGGTCGAAATAAATTTTCCCATTTTTTAATAAAAACGAAAAATTTACATAACTAAGACATCTATAAAAATAAACTCATGGGATATCTTACTTATTTATGTCATAACAAAAGAAGATCCCAATGTTATAGTTGTTCAAGTGGATTGCTAAATGGAAAATAAGCTCCAGGGGTCCTGTCCAAACACAAGAAAAGAGATCGTCTACTATATCTCTAAACAGCATAATATAGAAAAAGGGGGTGCCCATAGAAATAGTCATCTCTCAAAAGCACGCACATAAAAATATTAATCATAAAGGGGGCAAGCTCTGGTACCCATAGCATGCCCCTTATCTGCCTATAGATGTCGCAGTATGGTTAAACAAATTGTTTTATAATATAATTTTTCGAGACCCTTATAAGGAATACTTTTTTTAAAGATCAAGATGGATCGTGTCAAATATATATTTGACAGCCTTGGATGCCAACAGATGATGATGTTGGAATATAAGAGGACACTCGGACTGTAATAGAATATAGTTAAATGGATAGGGGAGATCAGCAAGGTGTTGAAATAAGTTGTCCTGAATCCCTGAGAATATGCTTGGTAACTTTTGTAACGAAGGGTTGTACGATATAGGTCCAAGTAGTGGAAAGTTGACTAGTGGAAGAATTGATACAGAAATTTACATCAGGCGGTCCAGTGCAGGTGATCAGATTCCTTATGTATTTGGTAAAGGTAGTTAAAAAAGAGTGGAAACTGGGTTCTGAGAAGTAAATGAAATTTTTTATCTTTCATTTGTGATACCTCTAGGGTAAAGGCTTCAATTGAGAAAGATGGAAATTTTACGTGTAATGTGTCAGGCGAAAGGGATCGGTTAGGCAGACTTACAATACTAAGAGGTATCATGTCATATATTATAAGAGCTACCTAAAAAAAAAAAATTTTTTTCTCTATTGGTATGCTATGATCCAGAATTACTGTGCCTCCTCCTTTATTTCCGCTTCGGTCTTATAACACATATGTCAACAGCATTTTGTTTCTAATTTTATTTCAAGGCTTTTAATTCTTCTTAATTGCAGATTTGAAATCGTTGGACTGGGTAATAGATTGTAACTCTTCTGAAACTATGTCCAGAAAGGTTTTTAAGTGGTGTCCTTGGGATCTGATAGGGTAAAACTTGGACTTTCCTTTTACCTGTATTTTAGAAGTGGTGTCGGAAACTGGTTAACGTCTGTGAGTTTTATTGCCAAAGTGTCCTTGCTAAGTGTTAATTTCCGAATCAGATTGAGAGAACGATAAATACGACGACGACAGGGAGTTTAATCTATGTTAGTTGGACAGAACTAAAAAGGACCTTTGCATATCAATTTGTATATCAGAATTATTATAAGACAATATTGTGATACAAATAAAAATACTAGTTTTTGAAGTCGTATTCGGTTGGTGTAGCAGAAATTATCATGGGAGTTGGGCAGTCTTATTTTAGATCGGTATAGGTCTTCCCAAGCTCTGCTAACCTCTGGTGTGAGTTTTCTTTTTGAACGCGCGTTTTTATTCTCGTGGTTTATTGCTAGCCGTTGTTGTTTCTGGTTCTCCCTAAAAAAGGGGGTTGTTTAGTGAGCCCTCCTAGCATTTGATTTCTGTAACCGGCATCTGTCAGCTAGATCTTATTGATTTACTCGTGTGTCGAGAGTTGTGAGACAGACTTAATGTGGGAGGGGCGGGGAGATCGGGATACTCTTTTCTATATTTGCTGTATTCTAGCTTGATTTTCTCAAATTCCTCTCTAATAAGTTGCGCTTTTCTAGCTAGTTCTTTTGGGTTCAAAACATGAAAACACACACCAGAGTTGCAGCAGCTGAACCTACAGCGGAACACAAAAGACTGCCTGCCATCAACTCCCAGATAATTTCTTCTCAACACCACCAATACGCGATCCTTCAAAAACTAGGGATTTTAATTTACTCACAATACTCCCCGCTTAATAATTCTGAAATACAACAATTCTATCAACAAGGCCTTTACTCTGTCCAACTAACCCAGATTAATACTCCTTCGATCTAATTATCGATTTTCACACCATCGATTCGGAAATAACCTTAGCCAGACACTTTGCAATAAACTCCACAGAAGTATCCACCCAGTTTCCGACACCACATCTAAAAATACGATGTTACAAAGGGAAGTCAAGTTCTACCCTATTTAGAATTCCCAAGGGACACCACTACACAAAACCTTTCTGGACATAGTTTCAGACAGAGTTCTACAATCTATTACCCCAGTCCAACAATCTTCAAAATCTCAATAAGAAGAATTAAAACCTTGAAAAACTTTGAAACAAAATCACCATACTTTTATAAGACCGGCGGATAAAGAGGAGGCAAAGTAATTCTGCGGATCACCCAAGCGATACCAATCAAAGCCAATAATACTATTGACAGGATACTCTCTTCTTATGAAGTCAGCCCTAACCGATCCCTTTCCATCATTAACACACGTAAGAAATGTTCCATCTTTCTCAATGAAGCCTTACCAGACAGGTAATCGACAAAAAATAGACTCAAACATTTCATTACATCTCAGAAACCCATTATCCATTTTTTTACTACCCCAAAATACATTAACAATCTCACAGTCCCCCCTGGCCGCAATAGCATCTCAGGTATCGAAATCTTCCACTAGTCAACTTTCCCCTACTTGGACCTATATCTATCAACCCTTCGTTACAAGTTACCAAGCTATCTTCAAGATATTCATACACACTTATTCAACACCTCTGCGATCTCCCCATCCTATTCTACCTATATTCTAATTACAGCCGACGTGTCCCCTCTTTATATTCCAACATATGCAAATACCAACGCAACAGAATTGCATCCATGTCTTCACAAATATATTAGACACAACATTCCATCCTTTGACTCTTTTAAAAAAAGAATTCTTATAAAGGGTCTCGAAATAAATTAAAAAACACAATTTTTTCTCAGACTCAATAACACGCCATCTATAGGCAAGATAAGGCACTGCTAGGGGTACTCCAGAGTTCTTTGCCCACTCTTATGCTAAATTTTTATGGTGCATTTTTGAGAATGACTATATCCTATGGGCACCCCGCTCTTTGAGCATCTTTCGATATTAGTGCCTGTATAAGAATATATGCGACGATCTCTTTTTTCGTTTGTGTGACAAGACCCCTGAGCTTATTCTCATTTATATTCAACCCCTTGAACAACAATACCCAAGGATTTCTTTTAACAAAATAAGTACAAGAATTCCGTAGAATTCTTAGATTTAAATATATTTATCAAAAGAAAATTTATTACGACCGACTCACTTTAAAACAGGTAGCATAGCAACTCAAATATCATTTTAAAAGTGATCACCACATCTTGGCTTGCAACATACCGTTGGCCAATTAAAGGATACGCAAAAATTGCACAGAAGACTCGACTACATACACCAAAAAACATCCTAACTAAGAGTTTTCGAGAGAAAAAAATCCTGACAATCTTTTATTCATGCTCCACTTAAAGCCGATAATCTGACACAACAAGAGTGCCTTGAAAAAAAGAAGAACAATCCAGTAATGACAGTTCAAGATAAAGTATTCCCTTATTACCAATTCTATTCCTCAAGATCAGCAATTCAAAAAACGCTAGAACGTCACTGAGTGATACCTAAAAATAGACCTATTTAGGTCCATATTACCGACAAAGACCTGGGATAATATACAAAGGCACCAAATATAAAGAACTGGTAGCTCTCCATCGAATTAAAGATCCTACAAAACATCACAGAACGTCCTATCTCAATCTGGATGTTCCCCCTGTCGGTCACCTCTCTGCCTTTGCTGTACTAGCATCACTACTCGGTCTGAAATCATCTCAAAAACTACTAAGGCAGTATATCCCATCAAATATACATTAAACTGCAAAAGTTCATTTGTTTTATATATTCATCCGAATGCAGTTAGTCTCACATCCAATATGTAGTCAGAAACACTAGACCCCTACATCTCCGTTTTAAATGGCCACAGGCCTGCGTAAAAAGTGACCTATTACTAGCGTGTCCCCCACTTCAATGAAGTTTCATCATAGAGATTTAATGTCTTAAAAATAACTCCAGTTGATTTTATTTCCCTGAAACCCTACCGATCGATTACAGCCCTCCAGAAAAGAAGAGATGTCTGGATCTATAGACTACAAACTATTGTCCCCCAAGGGCCTTAATGATGCTACCAAGTTAATTTCATTTAATTTTATAATTTCATTGAACATGTTTATCTCCTTTTTAGAAGATCGCTTCAAGTACCTCTTGTTCGTTGACACTAAAAAGAAAAAATAATTTATTCTTTTTATATACATATAATAAATATATTTAACCTATTCCTTAAGGTTCTTAAAATTTAATAGCAGACTCACAATAAGCAATATAATTCCGATTTTCTAATTATTTATATATAATTGCACAATTTTAGAAACATACAGTATATACTAGCCTTACTAGTAGTTATATTCAATTCCCTTGTTCCTTAACTGGGATGTTCAAAAACTAAATATCTGTATTGCTTCATGTTTTTTATTGATTGTAATGTATATCAAACTTGTATCCAGTTATTTATTTGTACTATGTTCATATATTTCATATATTTTTATAGAGATTAACCACATCTGTCACATTAAGTCCACCGAGACATCCGCACTCACAGACCCCACATGGACCATCCTTCCTTCTCTATATATTCTTCCCTCTAAACCCTAAGTCACATCCTCACCAACATACCCTATCACCCACAAAGCCCGGGCCCCTAAACCTTCTTTGACCAATATTGGTCAAGCCACAACGCCCACCCAGCTTCTCGAGCACTTCTCTAGTTATTTGCCATAGAGGAGAGCTCTCCTTTCCATGTCTATCCATACACCTAGAAGTATTCTAACCTATCATTGAGCCTAACTTAACTGCACACTGATTGGACAGTCAAGTACCCCCATAGAATAACCTATCACAGAGTTCTTCCTACCCACATTATATTGTCCATTCATTATATACTCCCCTTTACCACAAGCCAATCAAAAGTTCTTATTCTTATATGAATTATTTCCAGCGCCTATTCATCTTTTCATAGCGGCAATCCCTTTTTAAACTCCATCCTCGCACTCTCATTGTCAATTTGTATCTACCGCCTTTCTTGCCATTGGATACTTCTTTTCCTATTCACAATTTTTCTCTTGTTCTTTATTTACTCCGACCTTTGTTTTTGATAACTTATGGGGTGATATATCTACATCACCACTTTTCTATTTTTCCCCCCACTCTATAATACAATATAACACCATTTTTTCATTTTTATTCGATTTTATTTTCCATTTTTCAATACAACACAATCGGAGTTCAACATATGTACGGTTTTCAAACATTACCCCCGTCTTCCCGGCTCTTCTCCTGCACATCTTCCTCTGATTGACACCCTTCTCTGCCAATTGTCTTCCATTTTCCTCATCACAGTTCTCCACGTCACTTTACCTGTAAATCAACATTATCCAATTACAATACAATCCAGCACATATATACTTTATGTATGATGATGTCTTTACTTTCTGATGAAGCGCGGGTACACGCCTGCGACAACGCTGTAAAGTCTTTTAATTCCTATGTTTTTAATATTGTCACGTAATGCGCGCACATTTAAGAATAAAACATTTAATGAAAAGTCCCTTTAGACTTGCTTTTATCTACACCTGCACGTGCGCCGGGTCCATTTTTTCTTTTATCTCCATTTTGTGATAACCACCACTGGCTTACACCAAGTCCGAGCGATAGTAATAGAGAAGCTCTGTCAGACGCCTCTATTACTAACACTGTACTTAAATGGAAAAAAAAAACCCCACACAAATTACACAAAAAACTGTTATTTAAATAAACACTCCCCAACATCAGCGCTCTTTCACCATTTTTTTAAAGAAATCAATCCAACGCTGGTCCAAAATAATCCATGAGTCCAATATAGTCCAAATGGGAAACCTGTATAAAAATAAAAACATTAAAAAAATGACAGTACTAAAGTCCATTTCCTGCATCCCCTGAAGATCATTCCTTCACCTATCACCTCATAACCTCCTATTATTATCCAAATTTCCCTTACCTCCACCTATGATAAACTCCACCTTCCCCCACTCCACCTATCACCCCATAACCTTCCCACCTGCACCTACCTAAAAGGGAAAGAGAAAAATTAAAGTCATAGAAGATGTCTCTGGTGAGTCCCTAGATGTGACTGCACTGTAATCACTTAAACATCTTCAGAGTCTGTGTACACTGGTATCTACCACTATATGGTCTCTGTATGGAGGTAATATACAACTGCAAACCTTGTACACTGGGCTACACAATATGTCACGTATGGTGGAAATATTGAGAGTGTAGGGGGTTTTAAAGGATATACAAATTCTATATAACAGAGGATTTAAACCATATATCACTGAAATAAAATTTCCCCTTTTTTAAAAAAACTTTTACTAACTTCTAAAATATTTAAAATCTAAACCCCTATATATTCCACGCATACCTAAGAACCATAAGTGCATTCCTCAGGGATAATCGCCCCGTAAAGACGGGTCCGCTTTAAGACAACAATACACACATGCGTTAAGAAACCCCTTTAATTCCCCCTAACCGACGCGTTTCCCCCATAAATATTAGGGGATCAGGGATTCAAAATTTTTTTTCATGTGAAAAAGAAAATATATACAACGCAAACTACAAACATTATTCCTTTTAGATTAAATAATGGGGATCTTAGCTTAAGTGCGCCAAATATAAAGACGATAATTCCGCAGCTTCTCTTTTTACGCTGGCACCCAATAAGAGGGGGAAATGACGGGGGCCGGCACTTTGCCGGCCCCTAACAATCACTGCAGGGGGCGTAACGCCCTAGAAAGGGCATGTAAATTTTCTCCCCCCCCGGGGGGCCCTTTGCAGGCGGGTGAGGAGACGTATCCTAGTTCCCCTATAAACTGTGAATTACCCTAAGAAGGGCCGTTCTCGGCCCGAATTGGCAACTTGGCGGTAATTACGGGCCGAAATACGGCCCTTTTTAAGCCGTGTGAAACAGGCCTTACAAAAGTTAGGTTATGGGCTGGGTTTCTGTGAAAGGGGTGGGCTTTATAGAAAGAGGGGAGGCCCACATAAAAAATTTGTACAGCTTCAGATCCCCGATGGCCATTTTAAAAGTTGGAAGTAGTTCCTCCCAATCATATAACCCTATATATCACAGAAACCAGCTATTCCCTTATCAAAAAACCCTATATTCACAAAATTCAGCTCCTCCCTTATTATATAATCCTATAATCACAGAGCTCAATTCTCTCCCTACAAAACCCTTTATATCACAAGCCATTCTCTCCCTTTATATAACCCTATAATCACAGGCTCAGCTTCCTCCTCTATCATAAACCCAATATATCACAGAGCTATCTTCTGCCCCTTTTCATAAACCCATAATCACAGAGTCCGCTTCTCTCCTTCTATCTAAAACCCCTATAACACAGAGCCAGTTTCTCTCCTCCATCATATAACCCTAATATTTCAGAGCCCTTTTCTTTTCCCCCATCATAAAACCCTATATACAGAACTCGCTCCTCTCCTCTATCATATAACCCTATATATCACAGAATTCAGCTCCTCTCCTCTATCATGTAACCCTATTTATCACAGAGCTCAGCTTCTCTCCTCTATCATATAATCCTATATATCACAGAGCTCAGCTTCTGTCCTCTATCATATAACCCTATATAAAACAAAATTGCTCCTATAGTGCAGCAACAAAGTGGAGCTGCCATTTTCAAGCGCTTGGAACTGATTCCCTTTTTTTCAAAAGAAATCCCTTAATGGGTTAGGAAAAAAAAAATTTCTTTGAGTATCCCAGATGATATAAAAGGGATAATTTATTCTTGGAATATAAAACAACTCTCTACGCGTTTCGCATATATTCTCATATGCTTCCTCAGGAGAATGAAAACCATACAAGTGCCGTTAAAATATATACCCTGGGTGGGGACCGCCCCTCCTGGGTGTACACCACAAACATATCTAAAACGTAATACAATCGTATCTAAAACGTAATACAATCGGATCTAAAACGTAAAACAATCGTTTTTTTTTGTTTTTTTTTTTGTTTTTTTTTTTTTGTTTTTTTTGTACATCTGATAAAAACATAATTATATAAAAACCAAATATATACCTGCTGTACAGTATTCATTCCACTCACTTCCTCTCTGTTCCTAGAGGCTGTACTGCGCTTTCACGCGCCGGCAGCTCCGACCCGGAAGTCATGATTAGTGGAATGAGTGAGCACATTTCTGCCCCAACTCAAACGTACTCAGGCAGTTTCTGCGCAGACTCTATGCCCATACTTTCACGAGAGACTCTCATAGGATGCCTACAATTCATCTGAATTCACCAAAACTTTCCACTTATGAAGAGAACATATATTTATCCTGCATTTTTTTTTTCTTTTCTCTTTCTCTTAGTTAATAACCTCCTGGGCCTCGTTTAACCCCGATGGATTGAGCGTGTTCAACTTGAAAATCCAAAAGATTTCCTTGTTGATTAGAGAGTTTTGGTGTATTCAGATGAATTGTAGGCATCCTACGAGAGCCCTCTCGTGAAGTATGGGCATAGAGTCCTGCGCGGGAAACTGCCTGAGTAACGTTTGAGTTGGGGCAGAAATGTGCTCACTCATTCCACTAATGACGACGTCCGGGTCGGAGCTGCCGGCGCGTGAAAGCGCAGTACAGCTCCTAGGAACAGAGAGGAAGTGAGTGGAATGAATACTGTACAGCAGGTATATCTTTGGTTTTTATATAATTATGTTTTTATCAGATGTAAAAAAACAACAACAAAAAATAAACAAAAACAAAACAAAAAAACTATTGTTTTACGTTTTAGATACGATTGTATTACATTTTAGATATGTTTGTGGTGTACACCCAGGAGGGGCGGTCCCCACCCAGGGTATATATTTTAACGGCACTTGTATGGTTTCATTCTCCTGAGGAAGCATATGAGAATATATGCGAAACGCGTAGAGAGTTGTTTTATTTTTCAAGAATAAATATCCCTTTTATATCATCTGGGATACTCAAAGAAATTTTTTTTTCCCCTATACCCATTAAGGGTTTTTCTTTTGAAAAAAGGGAAAATCAGTTCCAAGCGCTTGAACTGGCATCTCCACTTTGTTGCTGCACTATAGGAGCAATTTTGTTTTATATTATTTCTCCTCCTGCCTCAGGAGTGGGGGATAGGAGTTGGTGGAAGAAGCGTACAGCAGCGGAACGAGGCTACAAAGTTATATATTTATTATATGAGTTGTACCATATATCGTACAACTCTTGAAGGTGAGCATTGTATTTAAAGATTTGTTTAATTGTGAACACTGACGTACTACACGATTCTGGGCGCCTGTTTTTTGTCTCCTTCTATTCCTTACCTTTTTTCTGAGGTGAAAAGGAGAGGATTTTGAACGCACTCTACCTGCTATCAAATATTGTTCCCGTTTACACGGTGTTTCCAAGACAAAAGGCTGCCACCGATATGGACAATTTCAACGACAGACATGATGAACGTAATCAGCTCATGGATAAGTTACTAATGGGACCAAATTCTATAATGGACGAGTCCCCTGTACTGGAGGTACCAGCACAGTATACACTAGAGGAAACGAAAGTTTTTTATGGTATAGCCAGGTCTCTAGAAAAAAGTTTGATATCAGAATCAAATCAACATATAGATGAGAAATTTCTTACATTATACATCAAAGATAAATTGATCCCCAAGGGTTTAAGAGTTTATAAACCATCACAGTATGAAAAAACCGATCCCGAGTTTAACCGTTTATGGGTAGATATTTTGGATACATGTTCTTTGAATCTCATGAGTCTTTTAGTTAAGAAACGAAAAGAAAATTGTGCAAACATTGCTGGTCAAATTAACGAATATATTATCAAATTTGATGAATATAGAAATCATGTAGCGTACAAAGATATAAAAATGAAAATTAAGAGCAACCTGCATAAATATGAGCTGGATATTATTAATAGGAAGTTGTATAAATTATCAAGGGATAGAATCAGTAAATTCTCTATTCCGAATGATATCTCTACAGAACCCCAAGGAATTGAGCAAGACCCCCATATAGTAGAGCCAAATGATAATCAAATTCATATTGAATCCCAAGTAATGGAACAAGTCCCCTCCATAGTTGATTTAAGTAACAACCTAACTCAGATAGAACAATCTGATGATTCAGCTAATAAGGATTTAGTAGTACGTAAAAAACAGCCGCACCCCATTCGAGAGACAAAAAAGGACAAAAAGGGCAAAAATACAGATACACGAACATATGCAACTGTGGTCAAAAATAATAATAAGAATAACATCAATATTCCCTCAAACCCTAGAAGGCAAAACACACCGATCAATAAAGGGAAAACACAATCCACACAATCAACTAGAAGTAATACGTTTAGAACACGCAGTAACTCAATATGTGAAGGGGCAACAGGGATCTCTAATTTAGAAGAATATACTGTACATGAAAACACCATAGACCCAGATAATTCTTCTACTTCATTGGATAATAGCTTTCTCTCTTTAACACCGTACCGGTCCACCCAAAATGAGACTATAGGGATGATGGCAATAGGTTCCAATGATACTATACCATCAGCCCAAACATCCAAAATTCCTTTTTTAGCCCTAAATCCTACTCTGAATGTGCATACGGCTACCCAGGAAACTTTCCTCACCCCAATAATAACAGCAGGCACTACAAGGAAACGAAAATTGCTAAAAGAGGGAGGAGAGGTTTCTATAGCAGTAGAAGAAGATCAGAACGATTTAAATCCCAAAAAAAACAAAGTAGAAACAATGGAGGATCTGAAATAGTTAAAATTTATAACCTTTCGAAATATACACTTACGAAAGAGGAATGTAAAGTACTTCAGAAGGGTTTAAATTTCTGCCCGGATAGTGCCCTTGATCCTTTTACAATATGTAAAGACCTTCAGAAATATATCAGGAAATTAACATTGCAAAGATATTTCCTAATTCAAAAGAACAAACATAAGAACATGGAAATCAAAAATCAAAATCAAAAGCCTGATGACAGTTTGGTATTGCCCTCCAAATCCACCTTTTATACCATTTGGACCCAGGGACACTATATTGGGTTTTTTCAATCAAATGGCCATGGAGATTTAAGGAAAATAAAGGGTAAGATCCCCCGCAATGCAAATCTCAATGCAGTACAAAGAAAAGGCAAAATTTAATCCTTGAAAGAGAATACTACTATCAAATTAGGAATGCAGAAAAGGTGGATCCATAGTCATTCAGGACAGAGAAGAATATGTAGGGGAAGCATATATGATCTTAGGGGACCCTAAATATTATATAAAAGTAGAGGTCCATGCTCTTACAGATCTACAGGAAAAATTCGTAAAATTCATAAAGGGGTGGCGTCCAAAAGGGTATTATCAGCCAAAAAGAGTCAGAAGGGTGAATTGTAAGAAAACTGAAAAACCCTTTCTTTTATCACCTACCCAAGGTGCATAAAAGTATTAATAATCCGCCAGGAAGACCCATAGTCTCGGGTATAGACTCTCCATTGTCTAACTTATCTAAATACTTAGACATATATTTACAGCCATATGTCACTTCCCTGGTCAGTTACTTAAAAGATTCTGACCATGTCATCAGAGACTTAGCAGGTGTAGAATGGAAAGAATCATATCATTTTCTTACAATGGATGTAGTGGATGTAGTAGGTCTCTATTCTAAAATCAGACACACCCTGGGGATCCAGACAGTAAACTCCTTTTTGGAAAATGACAAAAAAAGGTCACAGGAGAAGAGGCAATTTCTATTAGAGGGTTTAAGTATGATCCTCACAAATAATTATTTCGAATACGAAGGCTCGTGCTACCATCAGCAGGTTGGCGCGGCGATGGGGACGAGATTTTCCCCATCGCTGGCCAACCTGTTCATGGGCAACTTCGAAGAGTTATATATACTGTCGGATTGCAATGCATTTAGATCGAAAATCATCTACTACAAAAGATTTATAGATGATCTATTGTTTATATGGGATGAGGCCCCATTAGAGGCAGAGCTTTTTTTAAAGGATTTGAATATCAACTCAGCAGGTATAACCTTTACACAAACCATTGGCAAAGATGACATACAGTTTCTAGATTTGAACCTTTATCAGGAAAATGGTAAAATTTATACCCAAAAATCACTTCAAAACCCTGGATTCAAATAATTTCGTCCACTTTACAAGCTGCCACTATAAAAAGTGGAAGAAAAATGTGCCCCATGGGCAATTCCGAAGATTTCGGAAAAACTGTAAATCAGATGAGATCTATAAGAAGCAGGCTAAAGTTCTCATCACAAGATTTAGAGACAAAGGTTTAT
This sequence comes from Phyllomedusa bahiana, assembly GCA_025379985.1. Taxonomy (NCBI): domain Eukaryota; kingdom Metazoa; phylum Chordata; class Amphibia; order Anura; family Hylidae; genus Phyllomedusa; species Phyllomedusa bahiana. The sequence goes on along the minus strand of JAODAL010014859.1, from coordinate 11,946 downwards.
TCCTAATGGTCTAGTGGAGGAAGCAAAGAACAGAGCCTTGAATAAAACACAGAGAGAGTAAAGTCCGTCGGTAGAAAAGAGAGTAATCCAGATGCTTGTAAACAAATTTTATTACCACATATTCATCCAACATGTGGACTTTTTAAATTTTTTAAACAAACACTGGGGAAAACCTGTGTCAGACCCGTTTTAAAAGCCGATATTCCCAAGAAACCAAAGGTGACATACAGACGGGCAAGTACTTTAAAAAATATTATAGCCCCCTCACGACAGAGGAAAAAAGAAATCTGAACCTGACAAAACAGGGGTTAAAGGAGGGTAAGGGCATGCAAATTCCCCACTTGCAAATGTTGTGAAAAGCTGCGGGAGGGGGACGCATTCATTTCAACTGCTACCAGCGAAAAATTTAAAATTAAGCACAATCTGGGCTTGCAATTCTAGCTATGCGTATATCTGATTACCTGCAGCTGCAGTAAACAGTACGTTGGGAGAAAGTCACAAAAACCCCTCCCAACGTATGAACAACCCACAGATATAGCTAAAAAAACAAAACAGATTATAAAAGCCTCCCCAGGCATCTATAGAGGAGCCCTCCTGAGGGGGATTATAAATTAGTTCTGCAACCGATTGATTTCATCAAAGAGACTGTTGCTGATAGGCTGCAGTCTCTAATCAACAAGGAAATCTTTTGGATTTTTCCCAAATTGAACACGCTCAATCCCTTTGGGTTAAACGAGGCCCAGGAGGTTATTAACTAAAAAAGCGAAAAGAAAAAAAAAAATGCAGGATAAATATATGTTCTCTTCATAAGTGGAAAGTTTTGGTGTATTCAGATGAATTGTAGGCATCCTACGAGAGTCTCCTCGTGAAAGTAAAGGACATAGATCTGCGCAGAAACTGCCTGAGTACGTTTGAGTTGGGGCAGAAATGCCCTCACTCATTCCACAATCATGACTTCCCGGGGCGGAGCTGCCGGGGCGTGAAAGCGAGTACAGCTCCTAGGAACAGAGAGGAAGTGAGTGGAATGAATACTGTACAGCAGGTATATCTTTGGTTTTTATATAATTATGTTTTTATCAGATGTAAAAAAAACAACAAAAAAAAACAAAACCAAACAAAAAAACGATTCTTTTACGTTTTAGATACGATTGTATTACGTTTTAGATATGTTTGTGGTGTACACCCAGGAGGGGGCAGTCCCCACCTAGGGTATACATTTAACGGCACTTGTATGGTTTTCATTCTCCTGAGGAAGCATATGAGAATATATGCGAAATGCGTAGGGGGAGTTGTTTTTTTCCTATACCATTAAGGGATTTCTTTTTAAAAAAGGGAATCAGTTTCCAAGCGCTTGAACTGGCATCTCCACTTTGTTGCTGCACTATAGGAGCAATTTTTGTTTTATATTATTTCTCCTCCTGCCCCAGGAGTGGGGAAGGAGTTTGGTGGAAGAAGCGTACAGCAGCGGAATGAGGCTACAAAGTTATATATTGATTATATGAGTTGTACGATATATGGTACAACTCATGAAGGTGAGCATTGTATTGAAAGATTTGTTTAATTGTGAACACTGACGTACTACACGATTCTGGGCGCCTGTTTTTTTGTCTCCCTCTATTCCTTAACTTTTTTCTGAGGTGAAAAGAAGAGGAATTTGAACGCACTCTACCTGCTATCAAATATAACCCTATATATCACAGAGCTCAGCTTCTCTCCTACTAACATATAACCCTATATATAACAGAGCTCAGCTTCTTTCCTCTATCATATAACCCTATATATCAAAGAGCTCAGCTTCCCTCCTTCTACTGCATCCTCTTCTCAGGTAGGGCATTATAAATCACCTGATATGTTCACTTTAGTCTAAAAGTTGCATGTACCCACAAAAGGTGCCGAAGAAAAATACAACTCTTCCCACAAACACCAAGCCCACATACAGCTATGTTAATGAAAACTAAATAATTTTCAGGGATGGTGGCAATGAGAAAAATGTAAAACAAAAAGGTTTGGTGCTTAAGGTCAGGATAGGCCAGGTCCTTAATTCTCATCTCGTGAGAACATTAACCAGGTAGTTAATAATCAAATAAAGACATTTTACCAAGTGAATATTTTCAGGATAAAATAGGATCAGAATATTTCACTTATGCCAAAAACTATGTTGAAACTGAAGACTAGAAAGAGCTAGATTTTTGATGGCTGAAAATGACATTGTACAGTATGCTAAGGGTGTCTGTAGAAGCACTGCTGGTTCCAATCTTGTTTTACTGCAGTTGAAAATATTCCAATAATAGAAACTTTATTGACGTAGGAACCATAAATTCTCAACCATTTTTGTTGCTTGTAAAACCATTATTTGGCAGTTGTTCGCTTGGTTTGGATGAGGTGTGTATCTTCTTTAGATTTGTATTCTGCTCTCAATTATGCCTGCAGAAATTTTACTGGGATATTTTTCTGACCTTTGCACTGACACCTCATAGCATCTCCACGACTGTATGACATTTTTCACCTTTTATTGTAGCATTTACAACAGAAGTGTCACATTCATTTTCACCGAGACCCACATCAGCATTATGGTTGACCACAAAGGGCCTTGTTAGTGGTTCAGTTGCATGGTTATGGCTGTAAGAGCTGTGCCACCATCTGTGAGTTGCTGAACAAAGTGGTGTGGAGGTGCGCACTATAGCTTCAAATCCAAGATGACACCCTCTCTCTATACTACAATACTACTTAATTTGCCAAATGCTGTATACTGTAAAGGATAGCAGTCTTCTGCAGAAGATGCCAGATTCCTCCTAATAGCAGCCTGCTGCAGAAGACTGCTATCCTAGCCATTGCAGATTTATACAGCATTTGATTCGTGTAGGCAGTAGTTGTGACTTACTCTGAACAATTAGTTATTTCTCAGGGAGGGAGTTCACTTTTTATTTTATTTACCTTCTGAAGCCCGAGTTACTGCCAGTCATTAATGATAATATATTTAGGGAGTTATTGTATCCCCTGAGTTCTATGAATTGGAGATAGATTGTGTCACGTCAGAGGAGGTGCAGTGGGCCCTGACTGCCACCCAGCCCACTGTCCCTGCCTACTTGCGTGCTGCCCTAAATGGCAGACCCCAACTGGAGACAGTCCCTACTCCTACGTGCAGGGCCGTCAGGGAAACGCAAGGGTCACTAGTCCCGGGTCGATAAGGGTTAAGGGAAACGCCAAAGCCACAAATCGGAAAACCAAGAGAATAACGTAAGCCAAGTAAAGGTTCAAAACCAGGAGGTAACGCAGTACAGAATCAGAGGACAAGAGCGAGGTCAGGAAACAAGCCGAAGTCAAGGTAACAAGTAAACAAGCAAACAGGAGAAGCGCAAAGGGGAACCTTTCTCAGGCAAGGATGAAGCAAACTGAGCGGGTTTTAAAAAATGACCCCGATCGCCCAGCAGCTGATTGGTGCAGCCTCCGGGACTCTTCTATTGGCCTGAGCGCCCAACACCCTCTGGGTGATTTGAAGCAGGCTGTCAAACCTATCAGCCGGGCCCTTCTCCCTGGGCGTGTCACCCGACTGGAGGGATTAACCCCTGTAGCACCTTGCTCCCCCACGGAACAAGTGTGCCGTGACAGTACCCCCACTTTTAGGAGGGGCCACTGGCCCCTTTCCCCTGGTCGGGTTTGTCCGGGGTGGGAGTCGTGGAAATTCCCTGATCAGAGATTCGGATAAACGAATCTGGCCGGAACCCCACGACCTCTCCTCCGGACCATAACCCTTCCAGTGGCCAGGTATTGCAGGGATCTCTGCATTTTAAACGGGAGTCCAAGATATGAGCAAACCTCGTAATTCCATTTCACCCTCAACGTTTACAGAGGAGGGGGCTTGGAAGGGAAGTCATAGCCGGTATGTACCTCTTTAATAATGACTGATGAAAGACATTATTTCCCGGAGGCAAGGAGGTACTTCAGAGGGTTATGCCACCGGGGTTAACTACTTCTTGCACCACATAAAGACTCACAAATCGTGGGGATATTATACAAGCAGGCACATTAAGGCGGAGACTACGTGTGGACAACCAAACCTTATCCCCCACAGAAAAACCACTGGAGCAGAGACCCCTCCTGTCCCCCTTTTCCTTTTTTTGGATGCTCTGGGATTGAGCAAGTTCTTCTGAGAATTTGGGCCCAGACTGTGCACAGATCCTTAAGATAAACATCCAACCCACTATGTTCAGAAGTAGCATTGGAAAAAGATGCGTGTTTTAGGATGAAAACCGAAAATTACAGAAAAACGGCGAAAAAACCCGACAAACTGTTATCCTGATTGTTAATCGCAAATTCCACTAACGGTAAGTATTTCACCCAATCCGCTTGCTAATCAGAAACAAAACAACGAAGTTTTGTGTAACCGTTTGGTTACACCTTTTCCGTCTGCCCATTAGTCTCAGGGTGAAAGGGCCCAAAGGGGAGAAGGACAGGGTGATACCCAGAGCCTTACAGAGGGATTCCAGAAGCGAGAAACAAATTGGACCCCTCTGTCAGAAACGATATTTCGGGAAAACCCATGCAGTTTCACAATATGTTTGACAAATAACTCGGCAGCTTCTTGGAAAACCCGCAACCCACTGAGTGGAACCAAATGACACTTTTTTACTAAAGCGATCCACCACCACCCAAATGACCGCCCTTTCCCTCCGAGGTTGGGGAAGATCGGTCATAAAATCCATGGAGATGTGGGTCCATGGATGCTGGGTATGGGAGAGGAAAAAGTTCCCGGGGACGGGTCGGGAATTTCCCGAGGGGGGGGGAAGGGGTTCAACCACATGGGCCCTCCACATCACATTTAAAGATGGCCCCCCAAATAGTTGTGAGAGAAGGGAGCCTCTTGTGCCAGACACTCCGGGATGTCCGGATAATACAGAATCATTTAATTCCTTTAACAACGTAGGCGAAACGGGTGGGGACAAAGACCTTAAAGCAGGACAATTAGCAGGTCTCATGTCCTGGTGTGTTTTTAAATCTCAGTGGCTAAATCGGGGACATGGCTGAGACAATCGTCTCCTTGGTTAAAATGGGTAACTGGATCCCCCGAGGCGAGTGACTGACACAGAAGCTTCTAGATAACGGGGGTCAGCTTTAACATTTTTAGATCCTGTCTGTAAGTGAGACAAAATTTTAAAACGGGTAAAAAAAAAACGCCCAACGAGCCTTGTCGTGGGTTCACGCCTTTTAGCGTTCTCTAAAAAGGGTTTAAGGTTTTTAATGATCCGTTAGAACCGTGAACTTGGTGTTGGGCAACTGTCGAGGAAGTGGCGCCATTCCTCGAACCAAACCCAAAACTTAAAATACCTTAATTTACGGGAAAAAAGGGAAAAAAGGGACGGAGATTAGTCATGGCGGCGACCCCCTGAAGAGGACCGCCCCTACCCCGAACTCAGAAGCATCAACCTCGACGACAAAGGGTTTACTGTGATCTGCTTGAATCAACACCGGAGCTGACACAAAACACTGCTTAAGTTTCTCAAATGTCTATGGACTAGGTTGCCAATTTACTGAACTTCACCCCTTTTTAGTCATGTCCGTCAACGGACGAACAAGAACAGTAAAAATTCTGAATAAAATTTTCGATAATAGTTGGCAAAACCCAAGGAACCGCTGCAAGGCCTTCAGGGAGGCAGGGCGACCCAGTCAAGGATAGCCAAAAACCCTTATCGGGACCATACGAAACGAGTTGGGAGTCAGGATGTAATCCCAGGAAAGGAACCTCCTGAACCCCAAAACACAATTCTCGATTTTGACAAACAAATTATTGCACTTCAAAATTTGTAAAGATTTTTTCGCACATTGTTTAACGTGTGATAACTAGTTTGTGAATAAATTAAGATGTCATCCTGATAGACGACCATACAAGACCAAATCAATTTCAGGGAAAAACGTCGTTTACCAGGTTCTGGAAGACAACAGGAGCATTACACAGCCCAAAGGGCATAACCAGATATTCAAAATGGCCCTCCGGGAATTAAATGGGGTTTTCCACTCATCTCCTTCACTTAATATGGATAAGATTATGGCCCCCCTTAGGTCAAACTTGGAAACCCACTTAGCCCCCTGAACTTGATTAAACAGATCTGGAATCAACGGTAAGGGATATTGTTTCCTCACCGTTATTTTATTGAGTCTCCGATAATCGTATGCATGGGCAGAGATCCATCTTTCTTCCTTTTAAAAAAAGAAGAACCCTGCACCCCAATAGGGGACAGGAAGGAAAAGAATGTGACCCTTTGTATGCTCTATGCAATGTTATTTCTTCATGGCGGTCTCTCAGGACCCGACGATTATAAAACCTGCCTTTAGGAAATTTCACCCCCCAGCAATAATTAATAGCACAGTCATATGATCTAATGGCGGGGTTAAAATCTTCAGACGGGTCTTGGAAAAAAAACCTCAGCAAAATCACGAATAAATGCAGGGAATCTGCTTCAATCTTCCGCATTTAAACCAAGAACAATGGGAATACATTTCTTAATACACTGCTCGCCCACCTAATTAAACTCCCCGAATTCCAATCAAATACAGGGTTTTGTTTCTAAAGCCATGGCAAACCCCAAACACAACATCAGCGGGTAAGCCCCCCATGATAAACAATATAACATTTCTCTTATGTATAGACCCAACCAGCATCCAAGTTCTGGGGTGCACGTCTGGATAATTGCCCTTGACCAACAGGGTGGAATCAATGGCCACAACCTGCAGAAAATTTAGAGAGAGACCTCCAAGGAAGGGCCAGACGCCTACGAATGAAGCGTCCATGAAATTGGAGGCCCCGAACCCAAATCCACAAATGCACTCCCAGAATCACAGCTGGAAAAATACGAATTTTAATAACTGGAAGCAATAGTTTCTTTGATAAATAGGGAATACCTGCTCGCCTAGGTGACCTTCCCGGGAGTCCCTAAGGGCTGGATGTTTTTTCCGGCCATGGCTTCTTTTTGGGACACTACCCGAGTGGGGGATGACCTTCACCGCCACAGTAGAAGCATCCAGACCCTGGGTGTGACGTGAGGTCCTTTCGGTCACTGGCAGCACCCCAGAAGAGGCCCTACCTGCATAGGCTCGTCCGGGTGGTATAGTCGCGCAAGCAGGTTCGGGGGTGGACACCGAAATGGGGAAAATGGCATTACGCGGGGCAAAGGAGAAAAAGGGTCTGTTTCCCTGTCTCTCCCAAACCGTCTGTCTAGCCGCACTGCCAAAGCAATCAAACCTCAATCCAGAGTGCCCGGGGGGTAGGATAAGCTACCAACAAGTCCTTAACATTTTCTGCCAATCCAGTCTAACTGCACCTGAGGGCTGGGTGTTCCACCCTGACGGAACACACCGCGGCGAAATTCCGAAAGCATACTCCTCTACCGTCCCTTACCCTGGCCTTAAGATGGTGAGTTGAGTCCTCGGCCACTGCTTCCCATTCAGGTCATCGAAGAGGAGACCCAAGGAAGCAAAAATCTGTCAACTGAGGACAATTCGGGTGCTTCTGGGGGTAGGGGAGATTGCCCACTCCTGGGGCGAAACCCCTTTGGGGCAGGGACATGACAATTCCCACTCTCTGTTCCTCATTACCAGAGGTAGTGCCGGAGTCTGAAATACAAAGGGCAGCCTTCCTTGAAAGACAGAAAGGCCCTCCTGTCACCCGAAAATCTATCAGGTAATTGGATGGGGGGTTCCAAAAACAGGGAGTGGCGATGTTGGGGAAAAATCCACCTGGGGGGTACCCAGGGAGGTCTCCTGCTGCTGCACCCCTTAGTGCCCCGATCTTGGACCAAACTGGGTAAGTCCATGCATCTGCTCTACAGCATCGTTTATGGGGTCCATGGTTGCGTGGAAGAGCAGTAATGTATGGCCTGTTGAAAATGTCACGTCAGAGGAGGTGCAGTGGGCCCTGACTGCCACCCAGCCCACTGTCCCTGCCTACTTGGCGTGCTGGCCCTAAATGGCAGACCCAAACTGGACGACAGTCCCCTATTCTCCTACGTGCAAGGCCTCAGGGAAACGCGAAATCAGCAGTCCGGGTCGATAACGGTAAGGGTACGCCAAAAAGCCACAAATCGGGGAAAAACCAAGAGAATAACGTGAGCCAGCCAAGGGTCAAAACCCGGAGGGTAACGCAGTAACAGAATCAGAGGACGAGAGCGAGGTCAGGAAACAAGCCCAAGTCAAGGTAACAAGTAAACAAGCAAACGGGGAAACAGGTGAAGCGCAAAGGGGAACCCTTTTACAGGCAAGGATGAGCAAACTGAGCTGGTTTAAATGAACCCACCGGACACCGCCCAGCAGCTGATTGGTGCGGCCTCCGGACTCTTCTATTGGCCTGAGCGACCAACCCTCTTTGGGCTGATTTGGAAACCGAGCTGTCAATCCTATCAGCCAGGCTTTCCCTGGGCTGTCACCCGACTGGAGGGATTAACCCCTGTAGCACCTTGCTCCTGCACGGCAACAACGTGTGCCGTGACAGATTGTTTGAGAGAATTACCATTTCTATACCTATGATCTAGTCACAGGGAAGTTGCTCTGTGATTTTAGTAAGGGAGTTCATTTACCCCAAATTTCTATTAGCCCGAGATATATAGATACACACTGATAGAGATAAGAGAGATAAGAGTTGTATCTCTAGACATTGGCTTTGGGATTAAAATTTGGTGAGGATCTGGCGATGCAATTTTATTAGCACTTTATTTTGTTGATTATAGTTTTAGTAATAAAGGTTTAACCATAGAGAGCGATCTGAGTTTAAGATGGCAAATTTTGGCAAATTAAGTAGTATTGTTATGTAGTCACTCAGATCCCTCTTTTTTAATTCCCGTGTATTTTGCAAGTTTTGTACCCTCTCTACACTAGTACCAATGCATCTGCCAAGCACTGGCTGAGGAAAACTGGACATCTTGTCCATCCTTGCTCTTTGTGTCTAAGCTCTCGCTGTTTGCATAAAATGAAGTGGTGCATTCTCCCCATGGACCTTTAGTTTGACACATGTGATTTAAAAACTATTAAATGTTAAAGATGGTCAATGGTATCCAAATGGTATCAATGCTAGTTGTATGCACAGATACATATAGACACTAGGAAAAGTGACTTTGGGACGGCCCAAATTGATTTTTGGCAAAATTTGCCAAAAAGTTGACTGTAATTGTAACCTGAAACCTAAGTTAGGGTTGGAGTTGTTTAAAGGGCTAAATTACTGGTCCAGTATTGCCACACTCCTTTTGCTGCCTAACTACCTGTCTGATATCACGTCTAGTTATATAGCCACAATGTTATGATAACTGGGAGTGTTGCTGAACCTTTGTCAGACCATTTGGGCAACACTACACAATGCTTTGTTTATAGGGCACAGACTTTGACTGGCATATACATGTATCAGGTCTGAAATCATGCCTTGACAAAATCACATTAATGCTCTTATTCATAACCAGCACCCATTCTAACCCAGAGGCCTTCATAAAAAGTTCTAGGAAAACAGAGGACATGATGCCTGTGATTAACATATTAAAGACTGTTGACCTTCATCTGAACTTATGTGACCCTGTAGAATTACATTAACATGGTAGGAAAATGGAGGACTGCAACAAAAAGGAGCCATAAAAGAAACCAAGTTTATCTCATCTATTTGGTCAAAATTAATAGTAGATGTGTATTTTAGCCATGAGATGACAAAAATAAGTAATCTACTGTAATGCCCCATTCACATCATGTTTTTGGCTTCTGGCAGTGGTATCCATCAGCACATAAAGCAAAGAGACTACTTTTGCCGACATGTATGATCTAGGCGCATAGAGGCCAGTTCTAAATAGCTTTAAAGCAGTGTACAATGCGCCTAAATGTATGGACCTGTTCTACTGCGGGACATAGATAAGACGCATTCTAGTTCCACTATGACAACTCAGGCTCAGGTAAACCACTTTTAACTTGGTCTGGCTATTCAAGCAGTAATGCGCCTAGTTTTGCCGTCCTACAGCCATAAATGTGAAGAATCACACGTTTGTGGTACGACACCCCCCAGAATACATCCATGTCATGGTCGCTTTACAAAGTGCCGCGGGCACCACAAAATGCGCCCACATTTGGAGTGCGCCTGCTCATATATCGAGAGAACAGGGCTGCGTCAGTTTTTGGGCTGAAAGGACACCACAATACTGGCATAATCTCGTTCTTACATGTGTTCTGACTCAGTCCCACTGTGGTATACATTAGGATCACTTTTTCAGGCTATATCAATGCATACCATCGACAAAGGCCAATGTAAATCAGGCCCTACATACTATGCCACGTGTGCTGTTTTGATAAATGTGGTACAATTTGGCACATTTATACCTTAACTAATTAATCTTACAACATATTTGATAAATCTTCTTTATGGTGTATAGTCAATACCTGCACACCCAGCACCACCATTTCACATCAGTGATTCTACAAAAATGGAGTAAGAACTTACTTCTCAGCTCTACAGAGTGTTACGGTCGAGCGAGTCAGTTAGGACTGACATGGTGGACAACGGGTATATGTGGATCCTCTGGCCCACCACGAGCAATGATATTATAGTAGACCACACTAGGGAGGGGAGTCTAAAGGGCCCCCGTACTTCACTGGAGCCCTCCACAAGGCTGGATGGACTTAGCTGCGAGGATTCCCCAGGTCGCTGCCCTTGACATGGCTACTCGAGGTGACAGCTGAAGTGCTGGATGTAGGACAGCGTGCACAGACATAGGTGACTGGTGACAAGCAGGTGCAACTATGGACAGGTAGCAGATTTCCAGACAGGTAGGGGACTGGTATGGCAGCAGGTAACAGCAGTAGTGGATAACACAGGTAACAGAGGGTTTAACTATAGGTAACACAGGGTTTTACTCAGCAACCAACGCAGACAGAGGTCCGAAGCAAGGAAGGTACATCACCAAAAATCAACAAGAGATGAGGCAGGAAGTTCCTTAAATCGCATGAAGTCATGGGTCATTGGACAGTTAAATAGTTCACTATCTCCTTAATATCAGTAAGCTGCCGGATGCATACCATAGGGGGCGCGTGTGTGTGCACAGAATGCCACAGAACCATGGGATGGATCCGAGCAGGAGCGTGGACAGGTGAGTACACACCAACAGTCAGCTGGGAAAGAGGACACAGCAGGAACACGTTATGCCCGCAGTCCCTAACAGGAGTCACGGCATGGGTCATCACTAGTGATGAGCGATTACATTGACTATCGTCATCGGGTCGATAGTCGATATGGGCAATTATCAAGACGATATCCGATAGTCGATAATAGATTATCGCCGATGACCATTAAAGTCTATGGGAGAGGAACAACACCTTCATTATTACACCCAAACAGGGCTGGAGAAGCTGGAATTAACATCCACAACAGTCAAATGGATACGTGATACATCTTAGGCAACACACTTAGGTTATAAAAGCCACAGAAAAAAAGTCACACACTATTCACTATCCCTGTCTTGCACCACAGCCTGACCCTTAAACCTGCATGACCCACAAATTAAAAAGTGCCAGAAGGCAGTATGATTTGAACCATCATTTTACTTGAACTGGACATTGACTATCCCTGTCCTGGAACGCAGCATGACCCTTAAACCTATCTGACCCCCCAGATTAAAAAGTGCCTGAAAAAGGAATCTTTGAACCACCATTTTAGTTGAACTGGACATTGATTATGCCTGTCCTGGACCGCAGTATGACCATTAAACCTGTATGACCCACAGATTAAAAAGTGCCGTAAAAGGAGACTTTCAACCACCATTTTAGTTGAACTGGACATTGACTATGCCTGTCCTGGGCCACAGCATGACCCCAAACCTGCATGACCCCAATTAAAAAGTGCGGGAAAAGGAGTCTTGAACCACCCTTTTATTAATTTGACATTGATATCCTTCCCGGGCCACACATAGCCCCCAAAACCCCTTTTCCCCT